>JAJOZX010010233.1:70000-139320 GCA_023014485.1 Bathynomus jamesi | reverse complement strand
AGTGTTTTCGACTGTATTTTCTAATAAAGCGCGCCTAATCTGGTCTGTTCCTGGGATATGTTCAAAAGAACCGTGAATTTTCTTTGAAATGCTTTTAATTGGGTTTTTATCTGAAGAGATTGTTTTTAATTCGAGCAGGTGGTTGCAAATTGATAAAAGGTCCGCGTGTCCTTTCAAAAAATTTACCTTCTGCAAGCTTTTCTATAACAACTCCGGTAGAAATTTTAATGCTAGGGCTACAAGAGTAAATAATTTGCAAAATTATAAGGAGGACAATTTTATTCATTTCTACGTCTTAGATTATACTGAGCTGGGGGTTGCCGTGTGGATACTTGTGTTTGTGTGCGGAGTGGTCGGCCTCGCTTTGGTGGTAGTGGGGGTCGACCGTTAAGCTCGGATTCTGAGCGGGTTCGTTTTTTCATGTGAAGGTTCTAGTTCACGTGCATTTGCCGCCGGTATGTAGGGTCCGTGCGTCGATCATCAACCGGTGAGGGTGGTGACGGAGAGATGGTGGAGTGTGGAGATGGAGGATGAGTTCCACTGAGTGATCCTCTAGAAGGGGTTTCTCCAGGTCTGGTTCCGATGGGACTCTCGGTTCTGGGACCTCTTCTTGTTCAGAGATTGGCTCGAGTACTGGTGGTATTACGAGGTACCAATCTTCGTCACGGGTAGTGGTTTCGGTGACCACTTCGGTTTTGTGGTCCCTGCTGGATTTGTTAATACCTTGATCTTTCGAAGGGTAGGCGGCTCGAACCCTGGCAGATGTTTTTTGGGAAGGTGTTGTTCGGCAGCTATCTTCAAATTATCAGCGTGAATGATCTTTAGTTTGGAATGGTCTCGGAGGTCGAGGATTTCGTAACGGTTCTTTCCGAGGTTTTTCATAATCCTATATGGGCCATCCCATTTTGGTATAATTTGCGATGAGCACTTGGCGGTTTCACGCTCTTTATGTAACACGCATACCGACGATTATAGTCCGTTGACGGGATGACGCCTATGTTGCTCTTGCTCCATCTGTTGGTTTCGTTGGTCTAGGTAGGGCATATCGGATTATGTCAAAAATTTTGAAAGATCGTTCAACTAGTTGCTGATTTGCTTCTGCCATCTCGGAAGGTGTTAGAACTGCCGGGTCGATTTGGTCAGGCAAATCAAAAGGTAGCCGTTTCGTAGTGATATAGGACGAAATGAGGGGTCCCGATGGACACGTTATAGCCGTTGTTGATGGCTGTTTGCACCATGGGGAGGGAATCATCCCATGTACGGGAGGATGCATCGACAACATGGCGGAGGGCTTCTAGATCTTTCCATTGTGTCTTTCCACTAAGCCGTTTGCCTGCGGATGGTATGCCACAATGTGTGTGTTTTTAATTTTACACATGATTCGAGCAACTTTGGAAGTGAAACTAAGGGCGTTATCCGAAATTAGGATGGAAGGAGTAGTATGGTTTTGGATGACGCGTTCCACTAGGGCTCTTGCCACAGTTTCCGAGGTCTGGTTTGGAATGGCAACTACTTCGCTGTAACGCGAGAAGTGGTCCGTAAACACAATGATGTACTGGTTTCCCTTTGATGTTTTGGGAATGGTCCTAGTATGTCCATTCCAGTTCTTTGCCAGGGCTTGGCATACTGGATATTTATGCATGGGAGCTGTGGATGGTACGTTGCCTTTATGTTTTAAACAAGACGGGCATTCAGCGATGTATTCATGTACCTTTTTGTTCATTTCGGGAAAATGGTATCGCTCCAAAAGACTCTTGATGGTGCGATCCGGCCCCATGTGGCCATACAAAGGTGAGTCGTGACAAAGTCCGATGGCTATATCTACGAGATCCTTTGGTATTTCCACGAGGTCGTTTCCATCTTCGTTCCTAAAATGTACGAGCCCATCTTTTAGGTTGTACTGTTCTTTTACCTTCGATGGTTCCTTTTGTTCCAGGCGAGCCCGAAGGTTCTGGGTGTGTTGGTCCTGTTGTTGGGAGTATTGCAGACATTCGTGGTCGAACACAGGAAGAGTTTCTATCTTATTCACTTGGGTGTCGGGCTTGAGTCTCGACAATCCGTCTGGAATAACTTGAAGTTTTCCTGGTTTGTATACGATTTTTGCCGCAAAGTCCTGAATCAACAGAGCCCATCTACTCAACCGTCCTTCAAGTAGCTTGTCCTTGAAGAGATACGTGAGTGGCTTATGGTCAGTTTTGATGGTTATCGTAGCCGTAGACGATATTTCGGAATTTTTTCAAAGCCCAATATACCGCTAGGGCCTCTCGGTCCGTAGTGGAATAATTCCGTTGAGGTCCAGAGAGAAGTGACTGGCATAAGCAATGGGTAATTCCACACCATCTACGTCCTGTAATAGGACGGCTCCTAGTCCATAGGAGGAAGCATCTGTGGCTATGACAAAGGGTTTGGTGTAATCGGGATATTGGAGGATGGGATGACAAGTTAGTTTACCGATTAAAGTTTCAAAAGCATGTTGGTGATCAGATTCCCAATTAAATTTAGCATTTTTTGGAACAAATTGGTAATGGGTTTAGCAATGTTCGAAAATTGGGGGATAAAATTTCGATAGAATCCGACAAATCCAATAAATGCACGAGCGTCGTCGATGGTTTTAGGTACAGGGTACCTTTCCAGTGCTTCAAGTTTGGCTGGATCAGGTTTAATTCCAGTGGATGATAGTAGAAATCCTAAGTATACCAGGGATTCCTGTAAGAAGTTGCACTTTGCAAGTTTCAGTTTAAGGTGTGCTTTTCTCAAACGTGATAGCACATTCTGAAGACGTTGAAAGTGTTTTTTTATCCGAACTATAAACGATAATATCGTCAAGATAGACGAGCTTCGACACCTAATAGGTCGGAAAGGACTATATTCATCAACCTAGAGAAATTAGCAGGCCCATTTCGGACTCCGAAAGGTAAAACCTGGAATTCGTAATGGCCTCGATTAGTGGAAAAGCAGTCAATGCCCGAGATTCGGGACTGACCTCCATTTGCCAATAACCGGATGCTAAATCGAGGGATGAAAAGAAGTTAGCTCTCCCTACGTTCAGAATTGTTTCCTGCATGTTTGGAATAGGGAAACGGTCTGGGATGGTAATGTGGTTTAGGCGTCTAAAATCTATACAAGGGCGAGATGTTCCGTCCTTTCTGGAAACAAGAATCATAGGAGCGGACCAAGGACTAGTTGAAGGCTGAATGACATTTAGCTCCAACACGTCCTTGATGTGTTCTTCAATAGTTACTAATTGGGAATGTGAAACCCTATAGGGAGGAGTAAAGATGGGTTTGGAATTGGGTTCCAGCTTGATTTCGAAAGTGACCAAATTAGCTCGGCCCAGAGGATCTCCTTTTAGGGCAATCACATCTCTATTTCTTATCAGGAAATCGAGAAGCGATTCCAGTAGATTGGGATCCTGTAAGGCTGGTGACTCCTGAAGGGAGTGTTCCAGGCATTTCTTATATTCTTCTCTTAATGCTAAAGGGTTTAACTCTAAGGAACTGAAAACACGATTTATAGTACTGGTGGGGAAATCTGAATTTATTTCTACTCTTAAAACAGCTACTATTCTCTGATTTGAAGTTAATTCAATAGGCTTTTTCCTTTGTTTAAGCAAACAACATGGATAGCTAAATTCTGACTATGACTAAGAACTTGGGCAATAAGAACATCTCTCTTGAAATTACTTTTCTCTGTAATAAGAGTGCGATCTGACTCTAATAGTTTTCCTTGACCGTTTACTACGCTTGCTATAAAACAAATCTTCTCATAAGTTGCTACTGTTCTATGCTCCGTAGGGCATATGAAAAATTGTGAATCTGACTCTGCTTCGGTGTTTAAAATTTGCCTTATTGGCTAAAAAATCGTTTCGGTTGGAATTCAAATCTCAACCGCTGGGTTAACTGAAACTATCTGACTGGAAACTGGCTGACTGGAAACTGACTGACTGGAAACTGGCTGACCGGAAACTGACTGATTGGAAGCTGACTGACTGGAAACTGACTGACTGAAAACTAACACTGTTGATCCTGCTGGATTCAACAACTGGAACTGATTACTCTGGGGCTGATTTCTGGCGTTTCCCTTGGAAGCAACCAACCGATTTGGACTGCTATAAACTAGTGGGTTTCCTATTTCTTTCGGAAATTCGAACTAAACTGATTCTGTCAGCATTAGGCAGAACATACGGCAAGGTCGGCACCTGTCTATTATTTTCATGGAGAGGGTTTGTCCTATTTCCACACTTAACTGACTAATTTTCTGGCTGGGTAAATTTCCCATTGATAACGGTTGAAGAAATCCATACCTAGTAAGATAGTGGTCTGAAAGGTGGCGACTGCGTCCACAATACAACATTTTGCGGGATATATTGCATTACCAACTTCTAAATATAATTCGATTTCTCCATATGTAGGTATGGGTGTGCCTGTAACTCCTCTGAGTTGGCAGGAAGGTGCCTTAATTTCATATTTATAATCTGTACTCTCTAGTAACTCATCTGCACATTGTTTTTTAATGTCGCATGTGCTTCTGTATCTAGGAGAGTGGCTAAATCTCCATTATCTGTGCTGCAATTTATTATTAATTCGAGTAGGTTCGCACCTATAATCCTGATGTGTAGTTTATGGGTGTGTGTGGATTTATTATTACTATTTAGGAGGAAGGAGGCTGAACTACTGCCTCCAAAGCGGGATCTAAAAAAGAACTTGAACTGACTTTTATGGGAGGACGTGAGTCATATGCTACTGGATCAAACACTGGAGGCTCTTCTTGAAAAGTGTACTCTCTGGAAACTGATTCTTCAACTTCTACGTACCGGACCATCCGACCTTGCTGATTATATTGGGGTTTGGACATCGAGTAATAGTGTGGTTGTCCTTGTGGTCGTGACCTATTTGGTTGGTGGTTCTGTTGAGGCTGGGAATTAACTGGTTTCTGAGAATTGGAGGACTTTTGGGAGCGTTGGTGATTTGATTCTGGAATTGGGGCCTGTACCCTGCAGGGGCTTTGTCAGCACATTTTTGTCTGTCGCCACGGCGATGACCATGTTCATGACAGTGGGAGCAATAAGGGGGATAATTGCATGACTCATCATGTGCCCAAAACTATCACAATTAAAACACTGAGGAGGAGGGCGTGCATTCTGGGTTTGTGGAGCTTGTTTTTGAGGTGGTGTTTCCTGCTTGGCCTAGATTTATGGGGTTGATCTACAGATCTACAGAAGCTAATGCTAACAAAGACCCTAAGATCCACTCTAAGGTTAGCCAGAGAGAAACAAGAGAGTAGGGGAGAAAAGAAGAGAATAGGGAGTTAAAAGAAGACAATAAAGGGTTAAGTAAGTAGTAAAACCTATCATTCGTGGGTTAACATTCATTCAGAAAAAGAGAGAGAGAAAGACTCACCATCATCATCATCCGCCGGCCACTGCCGACAAGTCGGAAAAGTAGTCGAAAAGAATAGGAAAGGGGTGAAAGATGAAAAGAAGTAAAATAAGAACGCTTGCAAACCATGCAAACACAGTCTTAACTCAAAGAAGCACTGTCCTACCATGCAAACTGCAGACATACAAGTAAAAAAAAAAGTATGAAGAGTAAAAAAAGTATGAAGCGTAAAAATGTATGAAGTTGCGTTGTTGTTGTTATTGCTGTTGGATGTAGTGTATGGGGGGGTCTCTCTACCCTTCGGTAGTTCTGCTGCTAAGTCTGAATGTTGTTCCCGTGTTTTATTTATGGCTTCGCTTACTGGTTTGTCAATATTTAGACACTCTTAAAATTTCTTTTAGGTGCTACGGGTAGGTTTTGATAAATGAATGGTATGCTGCTACTATTAGGTTTCTTTGCTCTGAAATGAATTTGATGTTGGATGCGTTTCTGCGACTCCGAGGGCTTCTCCTACGAGTTTTTGTGCTCGTGTAATAAAATTATTTAAATCTTCGTGTTCTTCTTTGTTCCATTTAGCTTCGAAGACAGCTTCTAATGTTGCCAAAGGTTGTGCGAGTGTTATTTCTTTGTAAAATTCTAATAAGTATTTTTTTTAAATTGTCCCAAGTCGTAGTTTCGCTGATAGCTGGGACATATGTAACTGTATCATGGGCATTCCCATCTTTAGGGTCAATAAACCTTTCAGCTTCCCTAATTTTTATGTCATCATCTGTGATGTTTTCGCGTAAGAAATGCTGTTCTAGAGACTCAATCCAAGGTCTTACGCCCGGTTCAACGAAATTATTGTCTGTGATTCCCTTAAACATTAGGACGGTATGGGGAAGGTTTACAAGTCTACCTAAATTAATGTGTGCTGGGGGAGCTGTTTGAGACATGTTGGCTTGTGCTTGATCTGAAGAAGTTTGCATGTTTGGAAATATGTTTAAAGGGCGCGGGGTAGGTGCACAAATGAGTGTAGGGGAATTTTCAGTGTCAGAAAGCGTACCGTCTGAATCGCTCATATGTGAAGGTACTGTTAATTTAGTATTCTAATTTGGTCTGCTTAACCGATCTCAATCTATGGAATGATCACTTGAGTGGCTTTCCTGACTACTCTATCTAAGAAATACACAAATAAATGCACAACAAATTGCCTAAGTAGAAAAAAAAATTTGGAAAAATTGTAAACAAATTTTTAAAAAATGTAGCAAAATTTCACTCGAATGCAGGTGAATGTACAGCAATATTATGATTGGCATATTAAATACAATTATTCTGTGCTAACTATAATAATGGAAATAACTCAGTTTCAATAAAAATAAGTGTACCACTGGTGTATGGAGTGTTCACTGTGTTTATGTTAATTCAGGCTTGATACTAATTATTAACTGCTAATTATACTGACTTCTCAAATGTTTAGTAATTAATTTGAAAAAGAGATCTGTACTTAACAAGACTCCTACGGCGAAATCCTTGAAAACGTGTCCTGAAGACGTGTCTTGCTGGCCACTTGTTCCTGGACGAAGAATAAGCGTGGAGAACTTGGAGTCGTGACACACCGGTCAAATGATGGGCGTGAAGAACTGGAAGTCGTGACACACCGGTCAACTGATGTAGACACAATTACTTGAATGCTGGTTCTAGTTCCAGGATCTAGAAGACTGGAAGAATTGTGGCATGGTCGCCAGTTGTTAACCCCTCTTTCTATGGCCTTGGGCGGTTCGAGGTTGACGGGGGTTCTGATTAGGTGGCAGCAACGGATTTGATACCTTGGAGTAGCTGGTATCGCGGAGGGAATCGCAGTAGTTTCTCTTATACTACTCTCCGATTTCTTCTTCTCGGAGATCGGAGGATTCTGTGGAACTTATTAAATTCTCTAAGGGTCCCCCGGTTCTTCTTGTAGCGTATTGAGAAATTATTTTTCTCTATTTTAAGACTAAGTTCTCTGAAGAAAGCAAGGATCGAAGGAGAAGACAAAGATATTCTCTTACTGTAGGTTACTGCTAAAATGATATACAGGTAATGCTCAGCCTCTAAGTTAGATCTGATAGAATTAGAATGAACATTTGAAAAATTATTAGCTTTATATACCCAAATTTTGACGACATCATTATTATTTAATGTTCATCTGTTTGTTTTTTATTCTCAATAGGCTGACTTATTTTGCAAAATATTTGAAGATAAGGTAAATATTTTAGCTGTAGCAATATCTAGACAGATAAGCAAGATATTTGAAGATGAAGCCATGTTTTTATTTTGCACCGCATATTGACAGATCTGATGTTATCATGATCTGCGGAGTTAACTAAAAATGGAAAGTGAAACATGCATATTATTTTGGATTAAAATTAAACGTGCATATGAGCCAAAATTAAATGCTCAAAATTTAAAATTAAGTGTTAAGCAAGACACTACTTCATCTTTTACAGCGAAGAGAGAATGTATAAAGAAAATGAACATTGCAGAATTTAACACGATTACATTATTAAGGTAAATCTAAAAGAATGATTAAGTAATTTAAAAAAGAAATAATTCATCAATTATTCAGCAAAAATAAAATAGAAAGAAAATAAAAAATTTATCCGAACTTGCGTTTTATATACAATTAAAGTGTTACGCGAGTTTAGACTTTATATGCAAAAATGAATATAAGAAAAAAATGAATATAAGAATAAATGAATATATGAATATATGAATTATTAATTTTTCATTTATATATATATATATATATTATATATATATATATATATATATATATATATATATATATAAATATATATATATATATATATATATAATATGTGTATATTATATACATATTATATATACAGGTGGAGACATCAGTAGGCGAGCCCTGGAACGGATCCGGAAAGCCGACTGATTTTACATCACCTCTGGAAACAAACCCATAAGCTGATTACCGGATTTACCTTAATATATTTGGCAAACTTTTATATTTCGAAAGCATTAAAAATAAAACTGTTCATTTTTTTTATTGACTTCGATAAAATAATGTGACCCACATTCCGTAAACACTAATAAAAAAGGTGCGGTTACCGGACATTGGTCGAGTTAATGAAACACCTAAGCGGTCATCAAAGAAAATTAATTTGCGACCCCTGTAATAAACAATTAAGTATTCTTATCTGAATATGCAGTTATGATGTGTGGAAGTTTTTTGAGCAATATCGATGGCATTACTAAGCCTTTAAACAGTATCACAAACTAAATTATTTAGTTAGGCCTAAAATATCTAGAAATTATGTAAATTAAATAATATACAAAAGTGCTAACATTATTAGAATTTATCAAATGCAAACATATATATTTTAAGGACTCCATTCAGTTTGGTGTGAATGTTATAACGAAATTTTGACCCGAAGACACTGAGACTAGTTACCCAAACAGGGATGCTTCCGATACCCTGCCGATTTAAATTTATATTCCTTACGAAAAGGTATGCTTAAAACTGTAAATTTCTGACAGACTTATCAATCTCCAAAAAACTTATAAAGTTCTAATAAGAACACTGTGCAGCAATTTTTTGTTTATGTTAATTTTTCGATCTTTTCTATATGTGTCCGCCACGCTGATTACAGATTTGGCATCGGTTTTGCTCGAAAAACTATAGTTTTTATGATATGGTCAAATTTAAAAATCTTACTTTTCGCCATTTTTAAGGCATTTTTCTGAGATAGCAAAAGTAATTTCAAGTGCAAAATTCAAAATGTCCCAAAACTGGGGTTTATTCGTAATGTTTTTATTGGTTAAGGCCCATTATTAAATATTTGTACACATTTGGTTTCTTATTTCTGTTTATAAAATGTTTTTTTGTATTTTTCAGATATTTGAATTAGAATTATATGGTGATGGCTACCAGTAGGCCCTGCAGACACTGCAGATTCATTTTGTTATGTTTGCGGCCATTACATCAATCCAAAGCGAGTAAAGCACAAAACTGACACAGGAACGAAGTTTTCTACAGCATATCACACTTACTTTGGCATGCCCATGGGCGATCAAAATAAATCATGGGCACCTCACTTTTGCTGTGGAAGCTGCCATTCCACATTAGAAGGATGGCTGCGGGGTACCGGAAAAGGTATGCTATTTGCTATTCCTCGCATTTGGAGGGAGCAAACCAATCACCACGATGATTGTTACTTCTGCATGGTAGACATTTCACTCTACAAGAGAGGTAAAGGTCGAAAAAATGTCCAATATCCAAATATCCCATCTTCTATTGCCCCAGTTCCCCACAATGAAGATTTACCCGTTCCATGCCCACCCACCATGGAGGAAATAGAAGAAACACCTTTAATATCCTCCGATGAAGATGAAGATGCTGACTTCGAGGCAAGCTCCAATACGTCACCCCATTTCCCCAACCAGAAAGACATAGACGACCTAGTCAGGGATATGAACCTTACGAAAACGAATGCAGAAATTATGACGTCCCACCTTAAAGAGTGGAATCTTTTAGACCCAAGTGTCAACGAACGACAACTACAAAGCGCTAGTAGAAAATCTACTCAAACACTTTCAAAGGTTAGGTTGTAGAATGTTCCTGAAGTTACACTATCTGGACTCGCATTTCGAATTCTTCAGACCAAATTTGGGTGACGTAAGTGAAGAACATGGTAAACGTTTTCACCAAGATATCCAAACCATGGAGAGGAGATATCAGGGAAAATGGGACGATGGGCGACTATATCTGGTGTTTAATGCGAGATAATCCACGGGAGAAAAAGTCGCTCAAATGTACATTTTAAAGCATTATCCGTTCAGATTTGTGAGCGTATTTGTGTGCATATTGTACAGGGTGTTTCTAAAGTAACCATCTATTTTGGTGAAATAGGGGGATTTTAAACAATTGTTATATTGGCATAATGGTATGTGCATTGTTATACAAAATTCATGTATGTATAATATTTCAATTGCTTTACACGATTTTTTGTTAATTATTTAATTTTATTTTCAGACCCATATCATTGATGATGAATGTGCAAGAACGGGCTTATGTGGTAACATGCAGGATAAAAGGCATGAAGTGCAATGAAATTAGAGAAAAGTTTGAGAGAAGGTTTCGTAAAACAGGCCCTAGAGACCAGGCTATTCGCGAATTAGTAAACAAATTTATATGGACTGGATCTGTGCATGACGAGCGTAGATCTGGACGGCCAAGAAGATCTCACGAAAGAATCGAATCTGTTCAAGAAGCATTCGAAGAGGATCCACAATTATCGATTCGGAGGGCATCCCACAGATTAGAAATTCCACAAACAACGGTTTACAGAATTCTACGTTATGATTTAAAGAAAAAGCCATACCACATTCAAGTGTTCCACAACTTACAAGAAGAAGATTATCCACGAAGAGCAACAATGTGTGCCGAGCTTACAAATATATATATATATATATATATATATATATATATATATATATATATATATATTTTCATGTTTTAAAGTTTTTTTTTTATAATTCATATTATTTCGCAAAATAGATGGTTACTTTAGAAACACCCTGTATTTGGGTGCATTATATATACATTATATACGCACTATATATACATTATATATCTTTAAATATGAAACATATTTATTTTCATTCCCTTTTCTTCATTGTGATTTTGCTCTCTGATAAGCCACTAGGTACAAAAAATAGATTATGGTTTTCAGAAGAAACTGGAGTTTTCACGAGAAAACTAATGCGATTTTTTAATTCAGCGCACCCAAAAACATAAAGAAACACCAAAAAAATAAGATAAACACAAATTTTCCAAAATTTTGTTACATAGTGTAATTAAAATAAATTTTTGTTCCATTTGCATTCAGAATCAATAATGCAAATATAGTGTTTGCGTCATTTCCTTCTTCCTCCTTCCGATTGTCATGGCAACCATCAGGAAAGATCAGGAGGGGGGCACCTGGGAAGGGTTGCAAGAATTTTCATTTGGGAGGGAACGCAACATTGCATAGGGTGGGGGAGAGGAAGAGGGAAGTCATTCAAACGAAAGAATTTAGAATTGCAATTACAATTTCCCTCACACATTTCAAGGATTAACTACATTTAAATCAGTTTATCAGAAAGTTATTTACAAGTTGACTTAATGAAGTGATTTCTAAAATAGCTTCGTAGTGAAGTCTCTACTTTGATTCTTTTAGAAAAAAAGATCCCTGGAAAGTTTAGTAGAAACTCGGACGTTTTACCCAAATCTGTTCAAATGCCAGTGCAATACCTGCGTTTAGGTTTTACACAAATATTATCTCACCAATTTCTCATTCGTTAAAGCATAAAAACTGTTTATTTTTCTTTTGAAAATAAAAGTGTACAAAGGCAGGAAATTATTTTATTATGATCTTTAAGAATAAAGTTAAAGAGTTATGACAGAAATTACTAGAATTTATTCCTGTATCATAAATAAAACTTATTTTAGTTTGGAGGAAATATTAATTTTATCTCAAAACATGCTTCATGGAAGAGAAAAGGGATTAAATAATTTTGATTTGATCAGCAACCGAGTGCAAAACTTATACTCGTATTTGCATGTATAAATACTGTAGATCAGTGGTATTCAAATGGGGGTACGCACGTTCCTTCCTGGGGGTATGCACGCTATTTCCTCAAGGTACGCATCACCACATCTCATAGTCGATTTAATTAGCAACCAAAGTTTTTGCATCCAAAAAAAAATTATTTCAGTAGGCCTACTTCATTTTTATAAGTTTATCTACAATATTTCTTTCGTAATTACTGGTATGGTATTATTAATAAATGGGAAACATATATATTTAGAAAAATATCTCATTCAGACTATAAACCCTGTAAACCTGTACATAGAGATGCGCGAAGGCGGAAAAAGATTCTGATTGGCTAACGCAATTTGAAGAGTTTGTAGCTTCTTTCATCCAAACTTATTCGATAATATTTTGGATAATAAATTAAATAAGATCTCTGTATTTGTATTTTAACTGTTGTATTTACAGACCTAATGTTTGCAGATTTTAATATTTTTATACTTTACTTAAGTCAGTTAAATATAAAATAATAATTATAAAATTAAATAAGTATTCGGTAATTCAAAATTCACTTGTTGGCAACTCTATGTTCAGTGGACTGGGCAGTATTTTTCAATTCACATCCGTACAGCCCTAATGTGAAATTGCAGCTTTTTATTAGTGATTTTTTTTCATTTACTACCCAGACAATGGATAAATTTGTGATAAAGAAGAAAAGGGATGTTGTTGTTGTTGTTGGTTAGCCGATCAGCCCACCCTGATCGAGCAAGCCGGAGGCACGCAAGTAACCGATCGCACTCTCCGGAGTGGACCAAAGGTTCAGCACTAGTGATGTTGTGTTGTGTTCTATATTGCGCTAGAGCGGTACAGTCTGTCATAATGTGTTCAATTGTTTGTGGTGTGTCCTGGCACAGGTGGCAAGTGTCGTCTGTGGAGTTGTCTAGTCTGTGCTTATATGTCTGTAAGTTGGGGTGATGTCCACATCGGAATCGTGCTAAGTTAACTCGATCCGATCTGCTCAGGCTGATCTCTGACATGTCAATGGGTGGCGGCCTCGCACCTAGGACCGCATTCGGACCGAGTCGTGTCAGTGCTTTGTGAGTTAGGTGTGTGTGTGTATGTGTTTTCTGTACTGTGTGATGTCTGTGTGGCGTGGTATGGAATGGAGTATTTGGTTATAATGTCTCTCTGGTGCTACCTTAAAATTCAGGGATTCCCAAATTGGTGTTCCGCGGAACACTTGTATACCGTGAGAAGTGTTCCGCGGAACACAATTTGGGAACCCCTGCCTTAAATAATTAATGGTGCGAGGTGTTGGTGCATGATTGTACATGTAGTGGCAAGGGTGTTGTGGGTTAGTTGTCGCTGCTGCTATGGATTGTATTCCCCTCATATCTAAATGTTCCTTAACTTTCAGTATTTTTGCTTCTGTGTGCAGGTGTTCTATTGGTGTTGTTTGAGTACATCTTGCAATGATACGAAGTGCGTTGTTTTGTATTGTTTGTAAGGTGTTTATGTGTGTGTTTGAGATAATGGGTGCCTAGCATGGACTAGCATAGTCCATAACTGATAGAATATAGTTTGTATATGAGTGATGTTGTTTCCTGCTGGTGTCCAAAGTTTGTGCCTGTTAGTACCCTAAGTCTTGACGTACATTTGTTTTTAATGTCCTGAATCTGGTTTGCAAAAGATAATGATGTGTTGTATGTGACCCCAAGTATTTTGGTCCTGTGAGTGTGTGGAATGTTGGTATTACTTAGTGTAAGCTGTGGAGTTATCTGATGTTCTTTTGTGTTGCTTGTTAGCAAGGTGATGGTTGATTTTGTGGGCGCTACTTTGAGTCTATTGTATGTGAGCCAGTCTTGTATACTGTTTATGTATGTTTGTAGGTTATTTGTAGCGGTGTCGATGTTGCTGTAGGTGAATGTTAGAGTGATGTCATCTGCATATGATAATAAGGTAAGCTTGTTATCTATGGGTGTTGGAATGTCATGCATGTATAAGTTGAACAGTGTTGGTGAGAGAACAGAGCCTTCAGGGACCCCGTTCGGGAAAAGCTTGTTTTGGATGACTTGCCATTAAATGTGATATGTGAGTATCTTCCTGAAAGATAGTTGATCAGCCACCTTTTGGTGTTATTGTGTATGTTTGTGTTGAGTATTTTGTTTATGAGAGGGAAGCGTGGGATAGCATCAAATGCTTTACTAATGTATATTGTTGCTAATAGTGTACGTTGAGCTGGTCGTCTGGAGTTGATGCCGTCCATGATGTGCTGCGTGAGGTTAGTGAGTAATGTGGTTGAGTGGTGAGGTCTGAATCCATGTTGAGTAGGCGATAGTGGTTTGTGTGGGTTGGTGATTTGTAAGATTAGTCTTTCTGTTACTTTGGAAGGTGTGCATAGTAAAGTAGTGGGTCTATAGGAAGGTGGTTCTGTTGGATTTTTGTTTGGTTTGAGTAGTGTTATAATTTATCTTGTTTCCATATGTCAGGAATAATACAGTGTTGGCATGAATATGTGCTGATATTTGTGAGAGCTAGTATTCCCTGTGGGCCCAAGTGTTTAAGGTGTATGTTAGATATGTTGAAAATAGGGATGTTGAAAATAGTAGTGTTATTGGCAATTCACCTAAAATCAGTGTTTTGCCACTTAATATTTCTCAAGAACGTGAATCTAGCTGTGATAGCAATAATCTTTTTCTACCGCCTCAATCTAAAGTGGCCAAAATTGGTTGTAAGACAAAGCATCGTTACTATGATGAATCATACATTAAATATGGATTTATTTCAAATAATGATGATCCTCCTTTTCCGCTGTGCGTTATTTGAAAAAAAACGCTATCAAACAATAGTATGAAACCATCTCTTATGCAGCGCCATTTATTTATAAACCACAGTGAGTTGAAAAGTAAGCCTGTAGATTTTTTCAGCGAAAAGGTGAGGGTTTGACTAAAAATGTAAATACAATTCAAACATTCACGCATTCATCAAAAGCGGCTTTAGATACATCATACTAACTAGGACTGCTTGCAGTCAAATCCAAGAAATCATACGGTGCTGTAGAAAGTCTCATTATTCCTGGTGCTTTGATAATAGCTAATAAAATGTTAGCTGCTAAATCTCTCAATGTAGTTAAAACTATACCAACTTCAGATACTACTATGATTCGTCGAATTGATGAAATGGCACAAGATGTTGTGCAGCAAATTGTACACAGTATTACGGTGGACGAACGATTTGCCTTACAAATCGACGAGTCCACTGATGTTTCAAATAACGCTCAGTTAATTTTGTATGTTCGTATTATCATAGTGACAAAGGTATTGCAGATGAAATTTTAGCATGCAAACAGTTACTGGGGAATACAACTGGAGAAATGATTTTTAACACACTTCACACTTTTGTAAGAGTAGAGTCATGGCTATCCTGGAAATGGTGTGTAAGCGTATCTACAGATTAAGCGGCTGCAGTGACCGGGCACAAGAGTGGGTTAGTTACACGTCTCCAAGCAGTAAATCCCGACATTATTTGGCATCACTCTATGATTCATAAACAAGCTTTAGCTGGAAAAAAAAGAGGAGTCCTCATTTGCATGAAACACTGATGTTGCAGTAAAAGTAGTAAACTTTATTAAGTCTAGGGTACTGAATTCTCATCTCTTTAAACTTCTGTGTGAGGAGATGGGATCGACTCATACGCAGTTGCTATTGCATACTGAAGTGCGATGGCTGTCACGAGGAAAGGTATTGGCACGTCTATTTGAGCTTAGAGATGAAGTGAGATGCTTTCTTTCAGAAGGAAAATCTGACTTCATAATGTACTTGGAAAATGAGGTATGGCTTTGCCAGTTGAGTTATTTGGCAGATGTATTCAGTAAATTAATTGAACTTAATCTTCAACTTCAGGGGTATGATAAGAATATATTTCAAGCTCACGGTAAGATCAGAAGATTTTATCTAAAAGTGTTGTATTAGGTAAAATGAATCGAAAGTGGTAATATTACAACTTTTCAAACACTCAGCGAGTTCTGTGAGCACAACAAAATAGCCATTAGTGACACAACTATGGATATTATCAAACATTTGGTCAGCCTCGGTGAAGCATTTTTACATTACTTCCCTGATATTGAAATAGACACCACAACAAATGATTGGATAACAAGTCCTTTTATGCTCCAAGCAATATCTAATGCCGCTCTTCCTGTTCAGCTAAAAGAGGATTTAATTGAAATGTCTGCCGACAGTACACTGAAAATGAAACTAATGAAAGCTCTATCTGTGACTTCTGGAATGTAGATCGTAAAGAATTTAATGAGTTAAGTGACGCCGCCATTACAAAACTTCTTCCATTCCCATCAACTTACCTGTGTCAAAAAGGATTCTCAGCATTGATATCTACGTATAAAAACAAAAGAGAGAAATAGTCTTAATCCAGAACGATGCCTCATCCTTGCACTCCAACATTCGTTCACGCATAGAAAAACTTGTTAATGAAAAATAGTCTCACACATCGCATTCACCAGTGTACGGTATGTAGTAACTAAACTATAAAATTGATGATATACGAGTACTTTTGTATTTTGCATAGATTTGAGATGGAGTATGTAACAATAATTGTCTACGTACAAAAGAGGTGTGATTTTTGCATTTGTATAAGTTTTGTACAGGACATTTAATTACCTTTGAAATAGAGAAGTGGTAAGAGATTCATTTATAATGTTTCAAGGGGTACGCCAATGAAAAAGTTGGAATACCACTGCTGTAGATTATACATAATTTATTTATTTGTCCAATTTTCTGTTTAAAAACTAAATAAATTATGAAAACTACGCTGCTTCCACAAACAGGGACGAAAATTATTTGTTTAGGGTTTTATCAAATATGTTGCCTTTTATATTCGTGTTTCACGATATTATTATTATTAGTATTATTATTATTATTATTATTATTAAATGTATACTTGTATAATTACTTTACAGTATATGAAATAACAACTCGCCTTAAAGTCTACGGGCTTTGGTGCCCATGTTTCAATATATATAGCTATAGATATGTATATTGTATAATGATGATAATGATAAGCTTTATCAGAAGGATATAAATCCCATAACATAATACAATATTCTTGAAAGTAATAAGAATATTGTTTAAAAACAAAAACTAAAAATTATGACTAAAGAAGATAAAAATAAGACGCATACTGAAACAAGTAATAATAATAATAATAATAATAACAATAATAATAATAATAATAATAACAAGAAAACTACTAAGACTGTAAAAATGATGATAATGATAATGATAGTAATACTCTTTATTTGCAAGAGAGAGATCCTGCAACCTAAAAAAAAAGGGTACAGTATCCCTCAAGGTAACCAACGATACAACTAATTAAACACTAAATTTAAAAACAAAAAGGACTACGGTAATAAAGAAATACGAAATGATACACGTAAGGAGACGAGAAATAATAAAAATTAGTAATAACAGTTTCATAAAAATAAAAATTACGTGTAATGGGATGGCTAATGCGGGAGTTAAGTGGAGCTATGGAGTATAGACACACGCTTTTATACCAAGAGGACCACAGTCCTATATACTGTATATAGAACAAAATATTTCGCTTCGGTTCAATCGAAAAAAAATATATATATTGAATTCTTTGTCTGTCAATCGAAATGAAGGGGAAAATATTGAGAAAAAGCATTTAGAGATTTATTTAAAAAATAAATGAATTTTACTTTCGAGCGAAACTGACAATTGAAAAATTCTTCATGAAAAAATTGAAAAATATACAGTATATTTTTGTTCGTAAAAATAACACTTTTATATATTGCATAAAATTCATTAATTTAAAATATTCATCGAATGCTTCAAATGTTTTCAAGAGAGATATTTTAAGATTTATTCTCTGCATACTCGATACACCTCGGTTCCTCCAGTAGAACCCTCCAAATTACACGCAAATTAACGTCACAGAAGATAAACTTGTATTCTCACCAACTTTCTTACTCCTCATCAAGCATAAACGCCGGCATTCATAACGCATTAAACGGAGCACTATTATGAGGCATAAACTGGCATAAGAGGAATCGAACTCGCGTAGTGGACCGGGAATGATCTATATGCAATTTCTGGAGAGGGAGAGAGCCAGAAGCGACAGCCCATACAATATGGATGGCCTGCAATTGTCTGTTATAATAGGGAGGGCAGTAACGACTCAGGAGCAATTTGATTTCATTTGCAGATAAGAAACTGTTGGAGCCCTTAATTCCCTCTAGAAATTATATATGATAAAGTCGAAAATAAAACACAGAATATATATATATATATATATATATATATATATATATATATATATATATTAGAAATAAATGTCTAAATGCATTTCCTCTTCAGACCAAGCACTTGAGAGATTAATACTTCAACATCAGATTATTGAAAAGGCTATTCTGTTATTAATCCCTTTATAACACTAAAATCGCCGTAGGGAGACAGCTAGGTAATGAATAACCAGTCATATATATATATATATATATATATATATATATATATATATATATATATATATATATATATATATATATATATATATTTACGATAGAAGTGTTCTTCGGGAATCTTATCCTCAACAGGAATATAAAGACAAGAGACGACTCTCAAAGTTTATTGGCCAAACATTTCGATCCACTCAGGGGCCATCTTCAGTGACTAAATGAAAGCATCAAAATTAGAGAAAAAAACATCACCAGAATAAATTAAAATTTAAAAGGATTAACCTGGATGGTAGGAGTTGCAAATGACAACTGGAGAGAAGGAAAAGGAATAAGAACCTAAATTAGTGCATTAGTTGTGTTGAAAAAGATGTTGGTTGGGTGATTATTATGAAGTATGTAATTTTATCGAGGAAAGGCTGTCATTTAACTCTGGATTTCATTTTCTGATAAAGAGGGATTCTAAAATTTTGAGATCAAGCGAATTAGAAGCAGACGACAAAATCGTAAAGAAGTCCTGGGGGCAGTTTTGATACTTTCATTTAGTCATTGAAGATGGCCCCTGAAGTGGACCGAAACGTTTGGCCAATAAATGTTGAGAGTCGTGTCTCTTGTCTTATATATATATATATATATAATATATATATATATATATATAATATATATATATATATAATATATATATATATATAATATATTATATATATATTATATATATATATATATATATATAGGGTGTTTCAGGTCGACCCTAAAAATATGGAAATATGGAATTACTATGACAAATACCAAATACCAAGTACAAACTACAAATTTCGCGAATTTCCATATTTCTAGAATCGACCTGAAACATCCTGTATATATATATATATATGTATACACCTGTGGTAACCTTTGGCTTGCTTCCGCCAGAATTTTTCATTCTGACGAAGGTCAAGCTTTTCACTCCACCTTAGACCTACAGTTTAACGTGGAATCCGAACCACGCCCCACCATCAGCCCAGTGTCTTAACCATAGGTCACCCAGGGTACCCATTTATCTACCAACCACTCTCTTTACTGTGTGGAAGGATGAACAGCTGGGTTTTGCAGTGCACCGGCTGCCGTCGCCGGATCTCGATCCCGGGGCCGATGGATTCGTAGTCAGCGACATTAACCACTACACCACCGTACACACACCACCTTCACACGTAGGTGTCGAAAACACTCATAAATATGAGAAACAAATTCCGAATCAACATATTATTATGACTTACCATCACGCCAAAATAATGTATTATTTCAATGTAGCATTTATGTAGCAATAATTTGCTGTTATTAAACATTTATGAATACAATAATGAGATAAAATTGTACATTTCGCATCAGTTCAATACTCATATATTTTGTAAAGAAAACAAAGACGCAAACGGAATCGACTAAATCATAATTAAGAATTAACTTTGAGGAAACATGTGTTTATCGAATCAGTAAATTATAATACCCCAAAATCTGCATATAATCGCCTCATCACTTTACTTACCCTGCTAATGCTTCGGTTTAGGAGAAGGGATCTGCCTCTGAATAAACGACATCGTACATCTGGTGCCATCCTCGAGATTGAAGACATAAGCAGAGATTATGACGAAGGCGATTACACCTGTGTGGCGTCAGATAAGCATGGAAGGAGAGCGAGTCAGAGAGTATCCATCAAGGTAGCTGGTAAGTGAAATTCAAAACACTTGACTATAGTTTAGTCTTTCGTCTCTCGTTCATTTTTGTTTTGATTTTATTATTAATATCATAAATAAATTTAATCTTTGTTATCATGAATTTAGAAACGTAATGAAAAAATGCAGCGGATGAGAGATGATCCCAAATCGAAAACAAAAATAAATGACCGTTTTAAACCTTTGAATATTGTAACAGAATGATAAGGAAGGAAAAGGAAGTAAGAAATAAAAATTCACTGAAACGTCCGTAAAAGAGAGAAAGCGAATTACATTTACATATATCAAAACAACTAATTTTAAAAATTTAAAGTTACAGTTTAATTGAAAGTCTTTAATATTTGAGGCTACAGCATGTGCGAGAAGTGTTTATATCCTCTTGTATGTATATTACATAGTTACATTGATGTATGTTCGTGTTCTCACGCTTTAGGATTGAGTTTAGAGCAGTGGTGGGTAACCCTTTGCACCCGGGCAAATATTGCGCGTATACGGACATAAAAAATTAGTTTCATTTAGTAATTAAGTAGTAAAATAAACGAAAACATATTCTTATCTCATCAAAGAAATTCAAGAATACCGATTCGTCACAGAATGTAGCAAATATATTATTTAACATGCTGATTTGGTAGGATCTCTATTTCTGAACATTAGTCCTTGATGATGAAACTCATCAAAATCAGTACCGATCACTACTGATGGATTGCAACTTGTCCAATCTTCTGTGGTTAACAACGGCAAGTTTGACTCCAGATAGCAGCCACAAGCATCTTACTAAATCAGTTAACATCCTAGCAATCTTGCCCTTATATATAAGTACTGTATATATTTTTCGTTTTATCTTCGGAATTGAATTATGTCTGATATAAATACTTGACCTGCAAATTGTTTTAATGTCGACAGTATCCCGAGATAACAAAAAAAAGGCTGACCACCACTGGTTTATAGGCTTTTGATCTGTACTTGGACAAGGGTAACAGGGGTAGGTGATAGCCTTCGCAACCTCTACCCGTGTTAGGTTTGTCAGATTGGGCATTTTAAGTCGCCACGCGGATTTGTTTTACCTCATGTTTCCTGCCAGAGATTTTTTTGTCTATTTTACCATGAAAATAAAAACCCACTCTAATAGACAGAGTTTATTTCCACAACAGTTTCGATGCCCACTGGCATCCTCCTCGGGTGGATACAGAAAAACGAATGGACCAAAACAAGAGGGAAAAACAATCCAGGGACCGACCGTTAAGAAATTCGCACCTACGTTAGATCCCATTCTCCCGACACCGGAAGGGCATTTTCATTAAAGGGACCCGCTTATAAGTACATTCGCACAAATTTAAAACTATCTTCCTGTTCTAAACATACAGATTCTATTATTTTTTGCATAATTATTACATTTATTATTAAATTTATTACATTTAATATTGCATTATTATTTATTACAGATATTATAAATTTATTATTACATTGGTTATTACATTGTTGTTTATTATACAGAACTTATAAATCGAAAAACGAATGAAAAAGGCGAGAAGACAATCCAGAGACCATTGAGAAATTTGCACCTAGGTTAGATACCGTTCTCCCGACACCGGAAGGGCATTTTATTACAGGTTCCCGCTTATAAGTACATTCGCACAAATTAAAACTATCTTCTTGTTCTATACATACAGATTCTAATATTTTGACATAATTACTGCATTTATTATTGCATTTACATTTTTTTAACATTTATTATTATTACCTTTACCCTAATTATTAAATTTATAATATTACCTTTATTATTACATCTGTTGCATTTATATTTATTTCCACATTTATTACTTCCATTATTACATTTACTAAAAGCGAGTAAGGAAACAATCCAGAGACCTTTAAGAAATTCACACTTAGGTTAGAACACGTTCCCCCGACTCCGTAAGGGATTTTTTGACCAAGAATCTCATTAAAGGGTCTAACTTATAAGTACCTTCGCACAAATTAAAATTATCTACTTTTTCTATACACACAGATTCTATTATTTTTCTTTTGACATAATTATTACATTTATAAAGTACCTTACTTGATTCCCAATCTATAGCATGATTATTTTGGCTGGTGTAATAAACAATGGCATTATTAGTACTACAACTTCTGAAGGCATATTTGTCTTCTTTAATACGGGTTTCAATATTTCTTCCAGTTTCTCCCACGTATACTAAATCACAACTTTTACAGGGAATGCTGTAGACACAGGCTTGTTCCTCTTTTGCAACGTTATTCCTAACCAATTTACTTTTCACAGTAGACGAATATTTGAACGCCAAAGCAAACTTAAAATCTTTCGTCAACGGTTTTACTCTTTCTAAGTCGACAATGTAAGGCAAACTCACATATTGTTTTTGGCTAACTGAAGGTTCCCGAGGGGCCTAAAAAGATTTTCTGGTTTTAAAATACGTCTTTCTGATAAACCACTCAGGATATTTTAAATCCTTAAAAATGTTCCAAATCTTTGAATTTTCCGGGTCCAGCAAATGTGGGCTACAAATCCTGAGTGCTCTTAGAAACATGGAAGAAATAATTGAGCTTTTAACCCCTTCATCATGATATGAAAAAATAATGAATGTACGAATTACAATGAGTAGGTTTTCTATAGACCTTGAAATTGGGCTTTCCGCTTTCGTTAATAACCAAAACATCTAGAAAAGGTAATTGTTTGTCGTTCTCCCATTCATATTTAAATTTAATGGAGGGAACAAACCCGATAGAAACATTGTTTTAGATTGTGTCTTCCGTAGTTAATTCCAGGGTGGATATTCCGTGTTTAAATGGTTTGATTCTGAGCAAGTTTCTGGAACATTTCAACTCAATGGACTCTATTCCCAAAAGATTCCGGTTAGCTTTAGACAAGCTCAGGAAGAACGAAGCAATATTTGTTACTAAAGCGGACAAAATTAACACTGTGGTTATTTTGGGCAAGTGTGATTATAAACAAAAAATGGAAGCGTTACTTAGTGATGAATTCACCTACACCAAAGTGAGATCGTCCCCCCTAAAGCGTCTTTCTGCCGAATTCAAAAAACCATCAGGAACTTATTAAAAGATGTCCCGGCGATTGATCCTAAAAGATTTCTACAGATTAACCCCAAACTCCCCACATTTACGGCCTACCCAAAACCCATAAGATTAATATACCACTCCGTCCCATTATTTCACACAGGGGTTCCTTTAGTTACAGGTTATCTAAATTTCTTGCAGATAAATTATACCCATTAGTTGGTAAATTTTCAGGCTCGCACATCACTAATTCCTGTGACTTTATTAACAAAGTTATGTCCTTAGATTTAAAACGGGGAAGAATGATCAGTTTTGATGTTGAGTCCTTGTTTACGAAAGTTCCCATTGATGATGTACTTAGTTTTTTTTTTTAGATAGAAAATTGCCAACATGTAACGTAGAACTAGGCATGCCCACATCTGTATTTTTAGAACTGATAAAACTCTTTGTCACCAATAATGCCTTCTCCTTCGGTGAAGAATTTTATTTGCAACGTTTTGGTATGGGAATGGGGTCCCCTTTATCCCCAATACTGAGTACATTATACATGGAATATTATGAGTCGGAATTGTTGCAAACAATACTGTATGTCCCAGGAATCTAATTTGGTTTCTTTATGTAGATGATATTTTCTCATTTTGGCCTGACCACTGGAAGAACTTTGACACTTCTTTCAGTCATTAAATAATCTTGTTCCCTCCATTAAATTTAAATATGAATGGGAGAACGACAAACAATTACCTTTTCTAGATGTTTTGGGTATTAACGAAAGCGGAAAGCCCAATTTCACGGTCTATAGAAAACCTACTCATTGTAATTCATACATTCATTATTTTTTCATATCATGATGAAGGGGTTAAAAGCTCAATTATTTCTTCCATGTTTCTAAGAGCACTCAGGATTTGTAGCCCACATTTGCTGGACCCGGAAAATTCAAAGATTTGGAACATTTTTAAGGATTTAAAATATCCGAGTGGTTTATCAGAAAGGCGTATTTTAAAGCCAGAAAAACTTTTTATGCCCCTCGAGAACCTTCAGTTAACCAAAAACAATATGTGAGTTTGCCTTACATTGTCGGCTTAGAAAGAGTAAAACCGTTGACGAAAGATTTTAAGTTTGCTTTGGCGTTCAAATATTCGTCTACCGTGAAAAGTAAATTGGTTAGGAATAACGTTGCAAAAGAGGAACAAACCTGTGTCCACAGCATTCCCTGTAAAAGTTGTGATTTAGTATACGTGGGAGAAACTGGAAGAAATATTGAAACCCGTATTAAAGAAGACAAATAAGCCTTCAGAAGTTGTAATAGTCCAAAGCTGGGCACTTGCGGTTTTTTTGCGGTACTGCGGTACTGCGGTACCACCGCACTACCAAACCAGTACCGCATAACGCAGTACCGCAAAGGATCACTGAAAGTACAGCCTGTACTTTCAGCGATCCTTTGCGGTACTGCGTTATGCGGTACCGGTTTGGTAGTGCGGTGGTACCGCAGTACCGCAGTACCGCAAAAAAAAACGCAAGTGCCCAGCTCTGTCAGTAATACTAATAATGCCATTTTTTATCACGCCAGCCAAAATAATCATGCTATAGATTGGGAATCAAGTAAGGTACTTTATAAATGTAATAATTATGTCAAAAGAAAAATAATAGAATCTGTGTGTATAGAAAAGTAGATAATTTTAATTTGTGCGAAGGTACTTATAAGTTAGACCCTTTAATGAGATTCTTGGTCAAAAAATCCCTTACGAAGTCGGGGGAACGTGTTCTAACCTAAGTGTGAATTTCTTAAAGGTCTCTGGATTGTTTCCTTACTCGCTTTTAGTAAATGTAATAATGGAAGTAATAAATGTGGAAATAAATATAAATGCAACAGATGTAATAACAAAGGTAATATTATAAATTTAATAATTAGGGTAAAGGTAATAATAATAAATGTTAAAAAAATGTAAATGCAATAATAAATGCAGTAATTATGTCAAAATATTAGAATCTGTATGTATAGAACAAAAAATAGTTTTAATTTGTGCGAATGTACTTATAAGCGGGACCCTGTAATAAAATGCCCTTCCGGTGTCGGGAGAAAGGTATCTAACCTAGGTGCAAATTTCTCAATGGTCTCTGGATTTCCTTCTCGCCTTTTTCATTCATTTTTCGGTTTATAAGTTCTGTATAATAAACAACAATGTAATAACCAATGTAATAATAAATTTATAATTTCTGTAATAAATAATAATGCAATATTAAATGTAATAAATTTAATAATAAATGGAATAATTATGTAAAAAAAATAATAAAATCTGTATGTTTAGAACAGGAAGATAGTTTTAAATTTGTGCGAATGTACTAATAAGCGGGTCCCTTTAATGAAAATGCCCTTCCGGTGTCGGGAGAATGGGATCTAACCTAGGTGCGAATTTCTTAACGGTCGGTCCCTGGATTGTTTTTCCCTCTTGTTTTGGTTCATTCGTTTTTCTGTATCCACCCGAGGAGGATGCCAGTGGGCATCGAAACTGTTGTGGAAATAAACTCTGTCTATTAGAGTGGGTTTTTATTTTCATATTTTGACCTTCACGTAGAAAAAAGTGAAGTTTTTTGCATCTATTTTACTATCCTTGTCCTTTAGTAGATAACTTAATTTTCGCATAAATCCTTTGATAGAATGCTGGAATTTTAGTGAGATTTTATTTTCTGATAATTGTCATAAGATTAAACATGCAAATCTGAGCGATGTTTTTAAACTTAAACACGAAACTGTTCACGCAAAATGTTGCTTCAATCTTAAATTCCCCTTTTCTAAAACTTAAAAAGAAACGTTCAATAAATAAATTTACATCACCAACTAGAATAGAGGCAGCAGTGGTGCTGATTTTGTTTGAACGTTTCATCTGCACTAATGGTTAAATAAATTCCGTGGTATAAAAATAATCCGTTTTTAATTTGAATATGTAAATACGTTGTATAGTATAGCTTCGTCGGATAAAAGTTCGCCTAGAAGGGAAATTTTAAAAAATAATAAAAAATTAGTAATCATTAATAATTGGATTTTATTCTTAAGATTTTATTACTGTCATAAAAAAGAACAGAATATCCAAAAAGAAAACAAAATATTACTACAGGGTGTCCATAAAGTTACGCATCATAGGAACATAAGCAATGTCTATTTATTTGTCTCCATCAGGCCAAATATATTGAGGAACATTCAATGAAACCCGCTCTTTCGTTTGCAAACATGTTTTGAGATTGGTGGGAATCATTTCGAACAAATAAATAGAACAAAATAAATAAATAAACAAAATAAATGTATTTTCCTATGATGCGTGACTTTTGGATACACTGTAGTTTGGAATAGTTTATGCTTTTTACAAATTTTAAGTTGATGGCAAACTTTTTCCGAAAGTGTGCATATTGTATGGTACTTACTTTATGTTATGATATGTACAGTAGTTGCAGAAAGAAGATCGCATAGGAATAAATCTATGGGAAAAATACTGAACCTTTTAAACGTCAGCAGGAATTTATAATTTGACCAAAACCAAAAAATAAATAAATAACCCGTTGGAATGACAGCGAAAGTGTCTCCGACCAAACGGTATACAATTATTTTCCCAATCACTTAACCAGTTATATTCGCAATGTATTTTGAAATTTTCACTATTTTCCATAATTTCATTTTTTTGGTGAGCTTTCCTCAACTGCACATTTCATGTATTTGTAGGTTTGATTCGAGAAGAATTCAGATTTATATTTTTGTTACCATAAAAAAAAAATACTGAACACCTTCCTTTTAATTCTTGTTTTTTAAAGGATACTTTAAAATTGATTGTTATGCGAGTCTGATGCTGCCTGCATTTATATTTTATTGGAATTAAAGTGTTTACGCTCAGTGGTGAAAGAAAATTTTTAATGTTTTGTGTGAATTGAGTCAGTTTTTCAGATGGAATCTCACAATTATACATAAATATGGCTCAAGTTTTTTAGTGTCTTAGTTTGAGATGTTTCAGTATTTGCTACGTATGATTGACTTGAATCATAATTAAATTTTTCAACGACAATAATGTTTATTTTTGTATATTTAACTACTTCCACGTAAATCACGTGGTTAAATGAATATTTTCCAGAACGGCCACTAGTGGCTCCCTTTTCAATCTCTGAAGCACTTATTTCTGGGTCTCGGATGGCAGTCCAGTGTCTGGTAATTCAAGGAGACCCTCCTATTCGGATGGAATGGTTTCACGGCCTTCAGAGAGCCACGGAAACGCCAGGAATCACAGTTACTCCCCTTGGAGACTTCGTTTTAACGCTCCTCATTAACGAGGTGAAACCTTATCACGAAGGCAACTACACCTGCAGAGCCTCCTCAGTTTCAGCCAAATCGAGCGCCACCCATTCCGCTTTTCTTCGTGTTCACGGTAATCTTTTGTAGAAAACTTTAAATAATAATTTATTTCCCTTTACTTCCCTCAGTGCCACCAACTATAAAACCGTTTGAATTTGGGGCCCTCGTTTCTGGGATGCGCGCGCAAGCCACGTGTCTCGTGCAGACTGGAGATCCTCCAGTGCGGGTATTGTGGCTGAGGAACGGAGAATCTCTCGTATCGGGGCCAGAACTGAGCCTTCACCAAATGGACTCCTTTACTTCCATACTTATACTGCCGAAGGTGCTGCCGAGGCATTCAGGGAATTATACCTGCGTCGCAAGAAACGACGTAAAAGAGGAAAAATACACGCGCGTCTCGAAGTTCGCGGTACTGTACCTCTACTGTAAAACAGCACTCGGAATGCACCATTTGCACCTCAAATGCACTTTGAACGTGGCACTGTAATGATACGTTGGCTAAATATTTGGCACTATTGGCGTTACCCCTTTAATCTTTATTTAAATATTTATAATATGTGTATGAGTATTTGTCTTAGATATATTAACTTATTCTCTACTTTTGTCTCTTTTTTTCCTATCTGCCTGCGTTTATATATATATATATATATATATATATATATATATATATATATATATATATATATATATATATACTTAAGAGCACCAATTTGCGGAGGTACGAGTTAAATAAATTGAACTATTTCTTTTAACATACACACTTTAAATAAGTCTTTCTTGGATGGGCACTTAAGAATTAATTTAACTTTGTAATAAATATCGTTTGGTTTGCACTTGAGCACACTTTAATCCACTTGCATTTCAGTCACGTTTCTTTAACACATAAAAAAAATTTCGTTTATTTTTAGGAATTTTTTCTCATCAGTTTAATAAGATTTGAAACGAAAATTTGATTTAGAAGATGTCAAATACTTCCATAAATTTTACACATTATCTGATATTA
Source organism: Bathynomus jamesi (assembly GCA_023014485.1). NCBI lineage: Eukaryota > Metazoa > Arthropoda > Malacostraca > Isopoda > Cirolanidae > Bathynomus > Bathynomus jamesi. The sequence continues at coordinate 110,814 of JAJOZX010010233.1, read as the reverse complement.
CTTCCTAAATTGCATGATTTTATTCCTATTTCATATTTGGAAGGAAATGATTGAACATTAAAGGAAGCTATAAATTAACTTTATTTCTTATATCAGATTCATGTTTTAAATGTAGCTTTTGTGAGATCCCAAATACTGAAAGAAATAAAAGGTTTGTATTTGGTCTCCGTTAAAATGAAATAGCCGAAAAACAATCGTTTTACACATTGTACAATTCTGTTTCCGGTTTGTGTACAAAAGAAAAAATTAATATTAAAACTGAACAAACCTCGATCACTCAGAGTTTGAATAAAACAAATATTTACCTCAAATTCTCATTTTAGAAAAGAAATTTGTTCTAAAACCTCGAATCCGCTTTTCTTTCACTAATCAAAACTGATTTTGGTTTGAAATTATTTCTAAGTTTCTGGATTGATATTAATGAATATTTTCACTCAGTAATAGCGTTTATTTTGTGAAAGGAAAGCCTTTTCGAAGAGCAGAGACGAAGGCTCTGAAACCTCATTCTTCTCCGCTTTTAGACTTTAAAACTTTCAGGTAGGAAATAATAGTGGAAAAGCCTTTTGTTAAGTCTTTTCAAAAGATCTCAACCCTGAAAGATTTTAGATAACTGAATGAAAATATCAAAATAGGCTTAAATATTTTTCTTAGATTTTCCTAATTTATCCATTTTTATAAATGCTCGTTCATATTCCCCAAATTAAAAATAAATATTTTGAAATACTGCGAAGTAATGATCTTTTGTAATAAAAATGCGATTAAATGAATTTTTATTTAATTTAATCACTTTTATCATTGAATGCAAATTTCAACAACTAATCCGCCTTTCGCACCAATTAATTGAATTTAATTAATTATTCTTATATTTATTTTTTATTTTGTAAATACTGCATTTACTCGTGGATATTCTGAAGAAAATAATTTATGAAAAGGAACATGTTCACTGCATTATTTAATAAAAGGTTTGCATCTCAAGACGAAATGAAAACTCAATTCACACCGTAAAAAATTAAACAATTTGAGTATCCCCAGAATTAAATTTACAAAAATGACCAATTTCTCAGATTTTAAATTCTCAAATTTTGCCCTCTGAAGTTAAATTTCAACTTAATCCACGTTGCCATGGTAACATCTAAACAATGAAATGTTTACCAACACTTTATTTTCTCTTATTCAGTTGCTCCATTTTGGAGAGAAGATCCCGAAGATGTTGACGTCATTAAAGGAAAAGACGCCCACTTGAGCTGTTTGGCGGGGGGGTATCCCATGCCCAAAGTCACTTGGAGGAGAACGTTGCCAGGTATGGCATTTCATCTACAAAAGACCGTTTGGATTACATATTTATTAATCTGAATGTAGTTTACTTATACCTCATTTCATTCATATTATCATGTGTTACCTGAAAGTAACAAGTAACATTTTACAGCTATGATAGCCTACAGAAAACACACACATACACACACACACACACACACACACACACAATATATATATATATATATATACACACACACACACACACACACACTTGTTCTTTGAGAAGCGGAGTCTTATAACAGATAATAAAACCAGCACATGGTAAAACATCTTGTTTATTTAATCACGACAGTTTCGGAGCAGATTTTCTCCATCATCAGGCAATTTTGCCACGCATTGTTATTAATAAGCATGATTGCACATAATTTAGTTCTTGTACCTTGTATGGAATGTTTTTCGTTTAGATTGTCTGATGATGAAGAAAGTCTGCTCCCAAACTGTCACGATTGAATAAACAAGATGTTTTACCAAGTGCTGGTTTTATTATTTGTTTTATATATATATATAATTTAGGCCGGGTCGAAATTTTTTATTTCTTACGTACATAGTGTGAGGTGGTTCAATCAATCATAGTAACACCCTGGTAAAATATTTTTGAATTCTGAGGACCCCTACCCCCCTACCGGTTTCAGTTTTTTCAGAAAATTCTTAAAATTCGAGATAATTTGCGATTTACTTCGAAATTTTTTTATTATTACAAAAGTTTGCTTATAAAATACTTATATTTATTTTTTAATGAAAAAAAATTTTAAAAATACAAAAATGCATGAAAAAAAATTTAATACATAAATTTTTAGCTATTATTGGTAGAAATTTAGAAATTAAGAGACAGAAATTCAATAAAATTTTTGACCTAAAACTAATGTTTTTTTTTTATTCCTTCCATTGACCTTTCCACTCAAAAGTAGGCAGTTCTTTTCTAGACTCTAAAGTATTTAAAATAAATTTATGCCGATTAATATAACCAATTCTTTCCTGGCTAGATTTAGTTACTAAGTTCACACCCCGTTCAACGCTTTGGCTGTGACATGGAAAATCTAGTATTTCTAGAGGTTTAGTTCTAATCTGAAGCAATTGCTCATTGGTAAAATTACTTAGCAAAGGTGGAGGAGTGATTATCTTCTCATTCCAATTAATCAAATCAATATAATCATTTGCTAGAAAATTTATAGATCTTGGTAGCTCAAAATTTCTGGCTCCTGAAAACCTAGTTCTGGAAAGAATTATCTTTTGAATTGCTAGCTCTCTAATATGTAATCGTTCGTCAGAAACCATTGACAGGAGTATATTTTCAGGATTAGCGAAGTAAGCGTTGTTTTTCATGACCGGCTCAATAATTTTCTTGAATTTTACGTCTAAATTTCGAAGAAGAATTGTCATAAACCAAAAATTTCGCGCACCCTCAGTGGCTTTTGGGTGTGATTTTATTTGAAACCACGCAGGGGCATAAAAATTGATGACAAATATGACAAGATCTTTTAGGTTAGTATCATGATTTGATGTAGAAATGTATAGGCGGAGAACCCTATTAGCCAAAGTCAGCCATCTGGCGTGATTTAGTCGTCCTGGAGATCTTACAGCGAGACCCTCAGAAACATTTCCTGTTTGTATTGCATGACACATTTCGTACAAGTATTTTTGGTCACTACTCAAATCTTTTACAATATTAGGAGGTATTTCTTGAACTTTACCTTCTATCGGTTCAAAATTCATTACTTTCAGTTTTGTTAAATCAGCTTTTAATTTCTTGCCAAGTGGCCCTTTAAAGGTGTTTGGGCCAGTGGTTCTGCCCTCAATGCTTTTGTAAAAGTGCATCAAGGGCAATTCGTTTAAATGTAATTCACAAACGAGCCACTGAAGGGACCTGCCAAGATGAAGTTCTATTAATTTAATGACCCCTCCAACTTTGTCTGTGTTCACTGGGGTTCCATCACAAAGTAGACCTTTAATTGAATTAGCACTATTTGAATCTTCAATAGCAGTAATTATTTCATCAGCAATCGCCCTTGCAGTGCCATTATCTGGTACTACGTGATCAATGTAAACGCTTTGCGGCTCTTTAATTATAACATAGTGTTCGTTTATTTTGCCTGATTCTGTCAGTGTATCATCTTTTCTTCCATCAAATCCAATACATTCCACATTTTGGTTTTCTTCTTTATACTTATCATTGTTTATTTTACCAATTCTGTTTTTTTCTCTTTCAACTTTTTTCGATCAAGCATATTTTCTAAACTTAAAATCTTCATATCTTTTAAGGCAGCGTTTATAAGGGCTGCTGTGTTCCTATTCATTCTAAGTCTTCTTCATGATCTAAGTCTTCTTCATGATCTAAGTCTTCTCTGTCTAGAAAATCGACATCTTCATTTTCATTATCATCTTCTATCACTTCTGATGATACAAATTCCCTTGCTTCTCTTAATTTTTCTTTTGATTTCTTTTCCCTTTCCTGTGCTTTTTGGATTTTGTCCAACTTTCTCAAATTACTTGAAGTAGTTATTTTATCAATTTTTCCTAACTGTTTTTTCTTTCTTTTTGACCAATAAAAGCTTCCCATTCTATAATAGGTATTTTATGTTCACACCTACAAAGTTTTCTATCCCTTATGCCTTTATCAATTAAAATTATCATAACAGTGGCATGGAGATATGTCAAACATCTCGTCATATTTCTTTAATTTTTCATAATATTTTTCATTTCTTTTTATCATAGGACATTTAGTTAACTTATCAGCATCTTCTATAAGTCTAGTAACTCTAACATAAATTCCCTTTGTATCAATTGTTGGGAAAGAAAATGTTTGCCAAATTTCTTTTATATCTTGGACAACTACGTTATAGCAATCATTTTTACTAATTTTACCTTGTGCTTTAGATTCTTCCTCTCTAACAATAAAATGGAAGTGCTTTACAACATCAGCTTTTGATGGCGTCATGGCAGATGAAAATTTTGCTGGATATCCAAAGGCTGCATTGTGGCTTCTTTTTCTAGTAGCCATAATTTAATTTAATAAGATTTTAACTATATTTTATTTATTACTGATATTTAAAAATTAAATAACGTATTTTAATACAAACTTTTAACATTCTAGGTACCTAAATAGGAATCTGGGAAAAAAAAAATAATAATGTAATATTAGGTCTTATATCCGGTGCTATGAGTCAGCACCGGATTTAAGACCCTACCCCCTATCCCCTGATCTCAAAAAAAGTTGGTGAATGGTCTATTCTGATGTAATTCGTGCCGGGGAACCCGATTTTGGCCATCCGAAAGCAAAAAAATTAATATTTAGAGCCGATTTTTACGATTTTCGTTTTTTGGCCTATTTCCCATACAAATTCATATGGAAAAAAGTGAGTATCGGTAGGAGGGGGTAGCGAAGGTACCACAGCCTTGATTTTTGGTGTGGATACTACTATTACAAAATGATCAACCTTCCAATTTGTACCTAAGTATAATCTTGACCTTGACCCCTTTTCGACCGGCCTAAATATATATATATATATATATATATATATATATTATATATATATATATATATGAAAATTATGAAAATTTATGATGAAAATAACCACGAAGGAAAAAGAAAAACACGGAATGATGCTCAAGCACTTCGTCTAATGACATCCCATGGTTGAGGTTTACTTTGGAAGTGGAACAAAACAACTCAATCCGTTTTTGGATGTGCATGTACAGTGCTTACAAGAAGTCTCACGCTTCTGTCTCGTCCCAAGCTAGTCTGTTAGGTATAAAATGGGCGGTCCTTATTGCAGCGGAGGTGTGTTCGGATTGGTGCACATAACTGCTCTAACACAATCAATGACGTCCATTATTACGTCACTTCTGCTACATTTTAGTGTTTAAAATACAAATGATTAAGAAGCAGAATGGAGCAAGTTTCGGGATGTTGGGATGGTTATGGAGCAATCCTAGTCATCATAGTAGTAGCTGGTCATTACATTATACGTCTCAATATACAGGGTGTCCCAGAATTAACTATTTCAATGAAATCGGACAAATTTTTTAAAAACACACTTTATTTATGTTTATCATGTTTAATATGTGTTAAAAATGTATAAATTTCTAAATTTTTTTCATAATTTTATTTTCATAATTTTTTCATTATCTGGTCCAATGAAAGACCGTCTGAAGTCATAGAATGGCAAAGAGACTCTCCAAAAGTTAACGTGTGGCTTGGAATGACCAAATCCAAATTTATGGTGCTCCATCTTTTGAAACACAACATTATCAAGAATGCCATCATCAAGAAGCTGTGGTTCGAGAAACTGCTGAAGCATATCAAGGTAGACGGTACCTGTTACAGTTGCCTCCGCAAAGAAGAATGGGCCATAATTTTGGATTTGGTCATTCCAAGCCACACGTTAACTTTTGGAGAGTCTCTTTGCCATTCTATGACTTCAGACGGTCTTTCATTGGACCAGATAATGAAAAAATTATGAAAATAAAATTATCAAAAAAATTTAGAAATTTATACATTTTTAACACATATTGAACATGATAAACATAAATAAAAGTGTGTTTTTTAAAAAATTTGTCCGATTTCATTGAAATAGATAGTTAATTCTGGGACACCCTGTATACTGTAGACTATAGACAACGACTAATTCGGCAAATATCCCAAATCATGGCATGATACCTAAGTTATTTTGACGCAGGTCTAAATTATTTGCTCAAATGCAATTATTGATATTAAGTAATTGTTGGGAATTGTTGTCAATATTGTTGTTTGTGATATATATCCTACGTGAAGAATCTAATGACCAAATTCCTCAGTGAACCTTTCACGCGCTCGCATTCGAGGAAGTCACGGTCGTCTCACTAATAGATAGTTTATCCATTGTTTTAAGTGGTAACCTATTAAACGAACTATGTTAAACCTATTCCATCTTATGAAAGTCATTAGTCTAAAGCAAGATTGGTGGGCCGTGAATCAGAGAAATTTGCATTGATTTGTTCATCGTAATTATTACGTAATATAGTATACTGTATATAGTAGTATATAAGAGTTTATTGGTAGCATATCATATGACAATTCCCATAAACATGTGATGACCTCGATGTTGCCAGTTTTTATTTTTTTCCTGAAACTATTTCCTTCTCATAGTTTGTTTCAACAATGCATATATTATCATCTCCACGAGCGTAGACATTGCAAGAAAAGATTTTAACTAATGGTAAGTAAGTTCTTTCATGCCACAATATATACTTTTATAGATGTCAAACATAAAATATAATAAAATTCTATATTAACATAAATATATATTCGATACACATTTACGTCATGGCTGTAACATCAGTATTTCGTATAGCTTCCTCCAGCATCAATAATTTCTTGCAATCGTTGCGGCATAGAAGAGGCCAGATTGTTGGGAATGTTTGGTGTTCGGCGTAAGCTCTCCCAACTATTCCTCGTGTGAGCTAAAAGTGCTTCAAATGTTCTTTCATTGCGTTGCTCCCATTCGTTAATTATTATTGCCCAAAGGTTTTCAATCGGATTCAAATCAGGAGAACGTGGTGGCAGAATTAGATTAATATATAATCTCTGGGTGATCTTCGTACCACGCTCTCACAACGTTACTCCCATGAATGGGACTGTTATCTTCCATTAAGTAAAATGGTTCCGGTGCTGGAACCAGATACGCACGAACACTGGGTAGCAGCACCTCTTCCAGTATCTGGCAATATTGCTGTCCAGTAAAGCGTCCATCTACTTGAGTCAATTCTCCGACACCATAGCCAAACATCCAGCCCCACACACCGAGATTGATGTGACCACTACGTTTGCTCGGGAAAACATATTCTTCTTCATAGCGATTTCCGCGCTGCCTCCAACAATGCAGGGAACCATGACTATCTGTTGAAAATTTTTTTCGTCACAGTACACAACTTTTCTCCAGAATTCTTCCTCCTGCGGCAAGTATTGCAAGGCAAATCCCATCCGCGCCTCTTTATGCTCAATCGTCAATGCAGGTTTTATAGCTGGACGGCGATAAAAATACCCTGCCTCGTGAAGTCTGTTGTTCACTGTATTTGCGCTACAACGAAGGTTCAGGTGTCTGTAAATATGCGTCGCTGGAACAAACGGATGCTCTCTGGCATGATTAACAATCGTAGCATCTTCCTCTTGAGATGTTGAACGCGGAGGACCAGACCTCGGCAAAGTAGCGATTGAGTTTTCTGCTTCATACCGATGAATCCACCGTTCCACAGTGCTTCGATGAACGTCTAGTCATCTTGATATTTCTCTTATTGGCACACCATATTCATGCAATGTCACCATTGCTCCCCGCATTACCTGGGTCGTCTCGTGGTGCACAGACGGCCTTTCCATCTTTGTGTAAATGGCTTATGTGAAGCGTGCTGGGACGATAAAGGAAATGAGGATACCATGCACCCCTTCTGAAATTGATTTCGGTTGTGAAGGGTACCAACCCTTCGAATGGTAATAATAATCAGACAATTTCCTATTTTGTTGAGCATATGCATAAAAAATTCGTCTTAAAAGCCAAGGATCCAAAGATTGTCAGTAATAGTTTATATCCCAACTGAATATAGTCAGCCATCAACAGTATAATCGTATTTTATTTCCATAACTACTCATGACTACTCTGTCATAGTAAATAACCTTATTATGACTTAGGTAGTAGTGGTAATTCTGAGTGGCGGCCTCTAGCCACATACGTTAAACCTATTAGTGCGTGTAAGACCAGACTCTTCTGTTTCTGTCAATTCATTGTTAGTTTAAGGTATTTTGCTCTTTGTCTTTCTAGGTCTAGGGCATTAAAATAAATATTTGAGTTTGTGTTTAGCATTTCCTCCTCCCTTCGTAATTCCCCACCCAACCTCGTTTCCTTCGACATAGCAACGCTTACCTCCATCCTCATTCCACTTCCTTCATTAAACCTATTATCGCTTTTACTGTCCCTTCCTTCCATCCTTCAATGCCAACGTTCTTAAACCTAGCACATAAATTATATAATATGGAATCTAACACCTTAAATCTCTACGCATTCATGTTACTTGAAGACGCCTGTGTCTTAGGGGAATCTAAGTGTTGAGAGTGGGCTTGAGGGGTAGTCTATAGATTATTACAGATGACCTTGAACGCTCCAACTATTTAAAAATGATTATTTATTACGCACATCATATGGCATAATACACACATGAATTTAAGTATCTCTTACACTATAGGAATGGAATTGAATCCTACCAGAGTTAAAAAGTCGCAAAATATGATAGATTAGTTTGTATTAAGAGGTCACTAAGAGAAAAGGATTTGGAGTAGAGCGGAAGGCAGAGAGTATATTTTCTCGAGTTTCGGTTATTATTAACGTTATATGGATACATTGCCATGCGGTGTGATGAGAGAGAGAGAGAGAGAGAGAGAGAGAGAGAGAGAGAGAGAGAGACAGAGAGAGACAGAGACAGAGACAGAGAGAGAAAGAGACAGAGAGACAGAGACAGAGAGAGAGACACACACAGAGAGACACACAGAGAGACACAGAGAGCTTTTAAATCACACCTTTTAAATGGTTTGTGGGTAAGGTCTTCACGTATGTTATTTTAGTCCAGGGTAGTTTATGTGGAGGTGTTAACGTAACTTGCACTTGGGACTGTTAATTGTAAGACAACTACCATAGCTGGGACTGAGACACGTTATCCCCTGCATACTCTACGTACGTATATATATCTATATACAGTATGTCTCTATATATAAATAGATAGAGTAATCAACACAATGATAATGTGGACGTCATTGATGGGGTTAGAGCAATTATGTGCACCAATCCGAACACACCTCCGCTGCCATAAGGACTGCCCATTTTATACCTAACAGACTAGCTTGGGACGAGACAGAGGCGCGAAACTTCTTGTAAGCACTGTACATAGGGAAAACCCGGGTTTTAAGTTTAGTGTCTATTGGAAAAAAACAAAACATTTGTCCTACGTACACTGTTACTTAGGACATGACACCCCCATCAAGAAAGCCATATTTTCTTCATTGTTTCTCCGCGCTCTTAGGATCGCCAGTCCGGAATACATGGATGCGGAATTGGAAAAAACAACAGTATTGGAAGTGATTTGTGTTATCCACCTGCTTTCTTGGAATCTTGTCTCAGGCTTTTTAGGCATTGCTAATGTACTTAAACTTTTGAACATTAATGTAGTATTTTCATATGAAGATACCGTGAAAAATATCATGGTAAAGAATAGTCCGACCAATAATTCGGGCATTATCTATAAAATTGGTTGTAAACAATGTGATTCCTTTTACATTGCACAGACGGGAAAGGATTTGAACACGCGTGTAAAACAGCATCAATATTCCGTTAGAACGGGACAGTCGTCCAATGCTCTTTTTGTCCATTTGTCAGAGCTAACCCATTGTATTGATTGGAATAAAGCTTCAGTTTTGTTTCACTCAATCAACATTGTTAGTAGAAATATTCTTGAGTCTGCCATCGTTCAACTTACAAACAATTTCAACATTAGCCAGGACCTTTTTTCGCTTGATCCTGTTGTTTTGAATTCGTTCAGAAATGATTTAGACAAGATGGGCAAGATGCTAAAACTCTGGTAGCTTTTTCATATATATTTGTATGCTCCTCCTACAATTTTTTGTGCACCAATCATATTATCCTTCTTTTTTATTTTTCTTGTGGCCTCTATAGTCTCGAACTTGTTATTAATTTTAGTGTTCCTGAGAATGTCATTAGACGAAAGCGCTCCTTCGTGCTTATTTTCATTATCATCATGTATATATATATATTTTTTTTTATTGGGGTTGTTTAACCTCCTTCGCAACATCGAAGGTCATATGACGGAGGGGGCCTACAGCTTTACGTGGGATACGAATCACGGGTCGCTACATAATCTGAGCGCGGAGGACGGTCTCCCATCCAACTACTACCCAGACCCAATGTCGCTTAACTTCGCTGATCTCCGGAAAGCGGTGTTACGACATTGGCCACGACGTAGCCCATATATATATATATATATATGTGTGTGTGTATATATATATATTTTTTTTTTCAGCATGTCCAAACTACCTTAACATGCTTTCCTCAATTTCCATTTCCACTGACTTCAGAACAACATGATTTCTTCCTCTATCAATCCATTTCAACCGCTTTTACTCTTGACTCTTTCCTTTCATGTCATGTCAATATGTCACACCAATACAAAAGTATCGGTACTAACACATCCTCATGTAAACATCTTACAGCTTCTTTATCCAGTCTTCTTTCTCACAACCGCTTTCAGCGCACCCGTCACCTTTTTTCCTTGATTCACTCTGCTCTTAACTTCATCCGCATTCGTATCTCTTTTGTTTAACACACATCTCAGATACTTAAAAGACTCTACCCTTTATTTGGCCATTCACCCTCATATGACAATCCGAATTTCTCTCGCTCTCCAAAATATATAACTTGCTCTTACCCATATTCACCTTCAGCAGTCTTCTCTCGCACACCGCCACAAAACTCTTAACCTCTCGTATATCAGACTCATTCTGGGCAAATAGCACAGCATTAGCCACATAAGACAGATTCGACAAGCCCCAGCCGGACAGCCGGACTTTCATCTCTCTCATCATTCCATCCATAAACGGATTAAACAGCCACGGAGACATCACCACACATCCTTGACGCACACCAACTTATATAAAACCACTCACTCAATTCTTTACTTACTCTCACATATGCACTACTTCTATCACAGAACCTCTTCACCGCATTCATGAGTGTACCGTCAACCTCATTCATACTCCAGTACTACCGCAGTGCTTCTCTATTACTAAAAAATCATAAAAGCCATGTATACATTGCAATCCCTTTCACATGTCTTCTCATTCGCGTGTCTCACTACAAACATTTGTTCTACACAGCCTCTTTCATCTCGGAACCCTCCTTGCTTATTACTCACCAGGCATTTTGTAACACCATGCACTCTTTCTATCACTGTTCTACCATACACCTTCCCCATTACACTCAGCAAACTTATACAGTACCTCTTTAAATCTTACATTCACTCTTTTCACCTTTCATTTTGTGCAATGGAACATATCGAATTATATAGTGATTATAAAATTACATTTTTTGGCGTGTGGTTTAAGAGGGAATGATAAAAAACGAGTGAAATAATTCGGAAAGTTTTAACTAAATGGCTTGCAGAATTATACAGAACGAAATACAGATGCGAGGATGATGGTGAACAATTCCATTTTGCATGTACAGGATACAGGGACTGTAGCGAGGAATACCTAGGTAATGAAGAGTCATTCAGAGTGAGAAATGTGCCATAAAACTGAATGAGCCTAAGACAGTTGCACATGTATATGTTTCAGGCAAAAACGAGAACCTTGGAACGAATACTGAGGTGCTGCTCGTTAGTGACAAGTGAAGGTATAACGAAGTATGTGAAGAAACTTAAAAATGCTTTTAAGCGACCAGACAATGAACAATCATCATATTAAGTACACGAATATACGAGGGCCACTCAATATATTTTTCCCCACTTTTTTTTTCTTTCCAAGTTTCCTTGTAAGTTCCAGAAATTTTGTACGCAAGTAGTTACATACCTTTTTTACAAGTTTTTATTTTTCCACATAGTCTCCATCCTTTTCTACGGCTTTCCTCCACCTCGAAACAAGGGCCTTTATTCCTTGCTGGTAAAAGTCCGCTGGGTTCCGCTGGAGCCACCTTTTAACCTCCTCAACAACCTCATCGTCACTCTGAAACTTTCTTCCACGAATAGCATCCTTCATTGCCTCAAACAAATGGAAGTGTGAAGGTGCCATATCCGGGCTGTATGGAGGGTGGGGTAACACAGTCAAGCGTATTTTTGTGATGGCCTCTCTTGTTTGCAAACTGTTGTGTGGTCTTGCGTTATCGTGCAAAAGAAGGACGCCTTCCAGTTTTCTCTCTGGTCGAACTCGCTTTATACGTCTCTGGTCTCTGTAGCTCTGTAGGGTAGCAATATATGCCACTGAGTTGATTGTTTGTCCTTTCTTTATAATGTCCACCAGAATCACCCCTTGCATGTCCCAGAAGATGGTGGCCGTAACCTTTCCTGCAGAGGGAGCCATTTTGAACTTTTTCTTGCGTGGGGAGTCTGCGTGATACCACTCCATGGATTGGCGTTTTGTTTCAGGTTCAAAGTGGTGTACCCAAGTCTCATTCCCAATCACAATTCGTGAAAGGAAGTCATCCACTTCTGTCTCGTATCGAACCAACTACTCAGAAGCAATTTCTTTTCTTTGGGCTTTGTGATCTTCAGTCAGTTGCCGAGGAACAAACCGTGAACACACTTTTGAGTATCCCAGTTGCTGAATTATCGTATTCACACTTCTTTCACTAATTCCTAGCTCCAGTGATAGCTCCTTGTATGTGACGCGTCGATTTGATCGAATGATGCTGTTAGCACGTTGCACAGTGTGACATGTCACAGCCGATGCCGGGCGACCGCTGCGTGGCTCATCATCGAGGCTGGCTCTCCCTCTCTCCGATGATCTCACACATTTAGACCAGCGTCCAACTGTGCTTCGATGAACAACAGCATCTCCTTCTCTGCGGTTAAGAACTCGATAACAGCTCTCTGTTTACAACGCACATCACTGTCAGACGCCATTTTAGAAACTACGTTAACCATCAGTTTTATACAAGGGCGTTTAAAAGTGGTTTTATACAAGGAGAGAAGGTTCAAACTGGAAAAATTCGGTTATGTGAAGCGCAGAAAGTTCAAACTTACGGCCCAAAAGACATTTCAGCCCCATATCCTATTATTTAGCTAAGAAAAAACGGTGGGGCAAAATATATTGATTGCCCCTAGTACTTTTACGAGGAGTGAGATTGTGAGAGATGGAAGGGTTGTTTTAGTGATTCGTTAGGTGATGTATATGAAATCTCTATGTATAAACCCTGAGTGCATCTTTCTCCTCATGAATGCACACGTTTCGTCAGATCACGGGGTATTTAAGGCGATTTTTAGAATGTATTAACAATACATACAATGTAGATGTGAATTTTTGAACATGTTTTAGTTATTTCTTATCTACTATTATTTTCTTTCCCTTAAAATTATACAGGAAAGTTTAATCCCCAAAATATATTTGATGGCGCAAATCAAAAGAACTTGAAAGAACAAATATTCGCTAATGGGACTCTTTTAATAAGAAAAGCCACTGAATCAGACGAAGGAACGTATCTTTGTGAGATTTCTAACGAAGTTGGGAAAGGTCTTTCAGCAATTATAACGCTGAAAGTTCACGGTAAGCAAAGTCATACTGTATTTTTAATATCTTATTATGAACTTTACTGCTTAAAAACACGATAACCTTTCAAACTTAAAGAAGGTCAGATGTGTGACTTTCATAACTGGAAGATTAGGAAAAGCAACTATTCTTTTAATATTTATTCTTTTAGATCTTCTTTTCATACGAAGGTTTTTGTAGGAGTGTGATCTTAAATGACAGACAGTTTATCGATACATCTTGTAAACTAGGTTTGGTAGAGTAAAATGGGAAAGTTAGGAGAATAACAAATAAAGCTACAGTACTTGTCAGTCGTATGGGTATAATTTTTCTTGCCGGATTCGTTTGAACTCTTTTCATTATGAATTGTTTTTAAAAAGATTTTAAGAGATTTTAGCTTGAAGTTCTTTTGCAGTTATATAAGAAATGTGAAGAAAGCAGTGAAAAACTTTAGCATTATCAGCTGAACGACCAAAACCCTGAAATATTTAAATATTTCCTTTGAAAGAGTGTAAAAGACTTAAGAACAATTATACAGTATATGCAAATATTAAGACTAAGAATGGAGTTTTATTATGTTTTATGTCTTTTATTTTTAAACTTTGTAAAAAGCATTCAAAATTCAGTTAGAAATTAATTACTTAACAAAAGTATATTGATCACGAAGTTTAGTGATATATATTTTTAGAATTCACATGAAATAGCAGAGATTAGGTAAATATATCTGGTATGGTAACACCAAAGTCTTTGACGCTGACAAAAATTCAAGGTGTCAGAGTTTCGGATCGCTTCGTCAAGGAGATTAAAATAGTATTGTGAGGTGATAGGTTGCTTTGAAGCAGAATGAAGTTAAAATCTTTTATAGAACCTGGTCGGAAAAACATAAGAGATTTTCCTACAAAATAAATATTAACTGGGTATAGAGTATATACTACATACCAGGTTTATGTTCAAGAAACTCTTCCTTTTTCATATGGAGGTCTTGTTTTACCCGTTTAAGTGAGCAATTTAGTTTATATTTAAGACTTTGTCTGCGTGTGAAAATTAAAATCCATGAGTCAGAATCCCTCCATTAAAAGCATCGACGAATTCTGACAGCATCGCAGCTGTCTTTATAAAGAATAAACTATGGAGGGAGGAAACCACAGGCAGAAAGTCTCAAATGTTTTGAAGTTTCTTGAGAGAAATGGCGTAATCGAAGACTGTCATGGGCAATGATCATTATCTTGGGTGGAACCACTCTCTTCACTGAAATAAAGTGTTCATCACTCGAGGGCTTTCTCTATGACCTTCCTCTTCATATTCCTCTTCATATTGCTCAATGTTTTTATAACTTAAAAAATTACGAGTATTTTTCTTTTAATTATTAAACTATTTATTTTAGCTCCTCCTCAAGTAAAAGGTGAAGAGCGAATTGAAGCGCGTCGAAGCGACTCCGTCGTCTTTAAGTGCCAAGTCTCTGGTGATCCTCCCCTATCATTAACCTTCTCAAGAGATGGGCACCCAGTTGACCCATCTAAAGTTAGGTACGCTTCACCCTACATTAATGCTACACTTTTTACATGGGCAGGTTTTATCGCGTTAATTTAATTTGTTTTAATATTAAACAACAATAAAGTTAATAAAATTAAGACAAGTTTGCTACATTAATCGTGAAATGGCATATTTCAGAAGAGAATACAACAATTAATTGAACAGTTTTCATTTCTCCCTCAAAGTATAAACACTTTTCTAAGCACTTCTTTAACCCTACCTTTTTCCTTACCATAAAAACTATGAGAATATGCTTAATCTACGAAGGCATATTTAACTTCAAAGTTTATCAATGTAAAGCGGCGTTTCACTTCTAAACACTTTTTTTAAAACATTTCTCTGACCCCCACTTTTTCTCACACTGTCAAAAATCTAAAAATCTGGAAAGAATGGATAAAAATAATACTTTATAATTTTAAATCTTTTATTTCCTTTTATGAAACATGTTTTGACACAAGGAAAGAATAGCAGCATGAAAGAGAAAATCTGAAAGAATATTTTAGAAATTGTAGGTCCCTTTCGTCATATTATTGTACCTTATAGATTTTATGAAGTTTATTATTATTATTATTATTATTATTGTTATTATAGACTTAAGGAACTCGTACTATGTTATAACGTATATTCATTAGTAACTAACGTTAAATATGTTATCATTTCACACTTAATCTATATTGATTTATCAAACGTTTTTTACCTATAACATTACAATATATATATATATATATATATATATATATATATATACTTATGGTAAACCTTTGGTTTGCTTCCACCAGAATTGTTCATTCTGACGAAGGTCAAGCTTTTCACTCCACCTAGACCTACAGTTTAACTTGGAATCCGAACCACGCCACACCAGCAGCCCAGCGTCTTAACCACTAGGTTACCCAGGGTACCCATTTATCTACCAGCCACTTTCTTTATTGTGTGGAAGGATGAACAGCTGGGTTTTGCTGCGCGCCGCCTGCCGTCACCGGGTCTCGATCCCGAGGCCGATGGATTCGTAGTCAGCGACGCTAACCACTACACTACCGAGGCGCATAATATATATATATATCAAATTTCTCATCATTCCTTAAATACTCGTACAAACATGTTTTCCTAAATGGCATTTGAAATGAGAGAACACAAACACAGTGCATTGATATTTAAAACACCTGAACAGTGCTTACAAACAATGTGTATAGATTCTAAAGCCTTGTGATTAGGTTTTGAATGATGGTTGTTTAGGAAAATGGTGCCTATAATTTATTGGGCTTTTGAGTAGCACATACTGTATGTGTGTGTTTTAACTTTAGATGTGTTTAGATTGTTTGGCCACGTGAATTCAAATAC
The DNA here is from genome assembly GCA_023014485.1 of Bathynomus jamesi. Lineage (NCBI taxonomy): Eukaryota > Metazoa > Arthropoda > Malacostraca > Isopoda > Cirolanidae > Bathynomus > Bathynomus jamesi. Next base: position 94,352 of record JAJOZX010010233.1, on the reverse strand, counting down.
AGTGTTTAGAATGTACAGCAGTTGCATGATTTTTCATTTGGGGTAGGATGCTGCTTTTGTTTTATCTTAATATGATATCAGAGTCATTAAAATCGCCTTAATTAAACTAGGTATGAAGCTTTCAGAACCCTGAACATCTTAAACTTTAAAATTTGTAACTAACCAGATATTGATAATGGGGGATAATGTAGACCCTTTATCACTTCCTGAAGGCATTACATTATTTCAATTATTTCACCAAATTCTTTTCATGTGGTTTAAATATGGAGTGGAAAAAGAACACTTCGATCAGATGTGGCTGAAATATCCCAGGTTCAAATATTGTCCCAGATTCTTTATGTAAATTTTCAAATCTTTGAAGCAAGTATGAAAGGACAATATATTTCCTTCTTCAGGTACACTGAAACGAAAGTGGGAGAAAAATCATTCTCCATAACGTCTTCTACGGATTCACTTAATGAAGAAAAACTAGGCGAATACCACCTTCATAGGGTAACTCCATTGGACAGTGGGAAGTACATGTGTACAGCAACCAACCCGTACGGAACTGAAACGTTTGTTTCGCATTTGCTCGTTCAAGGTGAGACATATATATATATATAGTATTCCATCCATTGGGCCTCTTTGAGCCAGACCCCACCTTAAATTTCTCATTTGTTAATGTAAGTAGTATAGCCGCAAAAGGGGAGAGTGCAAGAATGTTGCAGGTTATTATGTAATGTTGCAAAGGGGGAGGGGTTGTTGCAAGGGGATGGGGTTGTTGCAAAGGGGGGTGGGGGGGAAACTTGGAGGCGGCGTTATCCCCCAAGAGAGAGAGGAGGAGAGGTGTTCACCTGGCAGGAGCCAAGTGCACATTAAGACTTCAGCCGAGTTGGCGTTGTTTTATAGGCTCCTAATCAGCCAGTTGGCGTAAATGGCTTGAGTTGCCAGATACCGCGATACCATTGTATACATTATTATAGACTCCTAATCAGCCAGTTGGCTGTAAATGGTTGTCAGATACCTCTTTTTAGCAGTATTATTGTATACATTATTATTATATACGTCTAATCAGCCAAGGGGGGAGAGGTACACATGCAGGAGGTACACACACATACGCAAACATGCAGGAGGTACACATGAAGTAGTTACACATGCAGGAGAGAGAGAGCTGAAGGAGGGAGAGAGACGCCTGTAGGAGAGAGAGAGAGCTGAAGGAGGGAGAGAGACGCCTGTAGTAGAGAGAGAGAGACGCCTGAAGGAGAGAGAGAGAGAGAGAGTAGTTGCCATTGATAGCAAGGCATATTATTTTCGTTTTCCTAACCTAAGAGGCCACTAAGGGGTTTACCAAAGGGCCAGAAAGAGAAGGACCAGAGGTCCTTGCTCGGCTGGAGCCGAGCTGGGAATGAGTCTTCACCAGCTTCTCGATCTTTTATAAGCCTCTATTCTGGCTGAGTTGCCAGATCACGCCTTGTATTGGGGTGCTGAGGTGCCAGATCGCACCATGTATTCTAATAAGCATTGTGTACCACAATATGGTAGATGAATTAAATAATTACACACTTAATTGAAATATAGATGTGTATATAGTGTTTTACAATAGATGTATATAGTGGATTATATGCAAAATATAACATTAACTTGAGCTTCCTTGAAGTTGAACTTATCGAAAACAAATAACGTAGTTATCCATAATTCAACCAACCATAGAAAACAGAATTATAGAAATATATATATATAATATAATATATATATATAATATATATATATATATATATATATATATATATATATATATATATTATGAAAATCATACCAAACGTATATTATTTTAAACTATACGTAAACCACAATATATATATTTATATAGTTAATCAGTTGGAAGAATCAAACATATAAAATAACAGTATGTTTATATAGATATTCAATTGGAAGATTCAAAGACGGAACAAATAACGTAGTTATCCAACCAACCATAGAAAACAGAATTATAGAAATATATATATATATATATATATATATATATTATGAAAATCATACCAAACGTATATTATTTTAAACTATACGTAAACCACAATATATATATTTATATAGTTAATCAGTTGGAAGAATCAAACATATAAAATAACAATATGTTTATATAGATATTCAATTGGAAGATTCAAAGACGGAACAAATAACGTAGTTATCCAACCAACCATAGAAAACAGAATTATAGAACGATGCAATTCGAAACACATGAGCCTCATCCCCTGCGAAGAAAATTGAAAAACGAAATTAAAGAAACGAAGAAAGTTGGAAATAACCAAAAAAAATTATCTAAGCTGCATCAATATGTATAACGTTGCAGTATTCGCTTGAAGAAAGGAGAGGTTGCAAACTCTACTTGAATAAATGTAATTACCTAAACTGCACGCGAAGGAGTTTAAATAGATCCAGCAAATAAAGCCTTTGAACAATGATTTCATGTTTCAGAAAGATTTACGCATTAATAGAATTAGTAAAGTTACCCAATAAATAAATCGTTAGACAGAAATAATTGAAAAACGAAATTTAAAGAAACGAAGAAAGTTGGAAATACCCAAAACATAATCCGATAGAGGAAAGGATTTCCGAGAATCTGCCCAACTCGGTCGACCATATTTTACCTTTCTACGAGTCAAATCAAACAAAACCTCACCTCACTCCTTGTTTTCAGCATTCATTCATTTCACGTGTTTTATTGTGAATTTCATCCCTATATATATATATATATATATATATATATATATATATATATATATATATATATATATACCCTTTGGATAACCTTTGGTTAGCTTCCGCCCGAATTGTTCATTCTGACGAAGTCAAGCTTTTCACTCCACCTTAGACCTACAGTTTAACGTGGAATCCGAACCACGCCTCATCAGCAGCCCAGCGTCTTAACCACTAGTCCACCTAGGGTACCCATTTATCTACCAACCACTCTTTTATTGTGTTGGAATCCGAACCACGCCTCATCAGCAGCCCAGCGTCTTAACCACTAGGCCACCTAGGGTACCCATTTATCTACCAACCACTTTCTTTTATTGTGTGGAAGGATGAATAGTTGGGTTTTGCTGCGCCGTGGAATCCGAGCCACGCCTCATCAGCAGCCCAGCATCTTAACCACTACACCACCGAGGCGCATATATATATATATATATATATATATAAAAAAGAAAGAGAGAGAGAGAGTTTTGTTCATTAATGGAAACTCTTAGTAAATGGAAATCGAAAAATGACAGAGGTTGTTTCTAGTGTGAAAGGAAAGCCAATGCTCTTAGTGAATGGGCTTTTATATGTAAGAGATCTAACCTAACCTAACCTACGAAATACATCTCGTCAGGGAGTCGTTGCTTACTCTTCCACATTTCAGCATAACAGGATTATTGAACCGGGTTTAAAATAACAGGACCATTTGACCCGAGTAGTAGTATATCCGAAAAACATTGTAATGCACGATTTTTTTCTATGTAGCAATAATAATTAACTCTTTCTCTCCGAATTGGTAAGCTTATCAACCTACAGGATTATTGAACCGGATTTAAAATAACAGGACCATTTGACCCGAGGTAGTAGTATACCCGAAAAACATTGTAATGCACGATTTTTTCTATGTAGCAATAATAATTAACTCTTTCTCTCCGAATTGGTAAGCTTATCAACCTACAGGATTATTGAACCGGATTTAAAATAACAGGATCATTTGACCCGAGGTAGTATTGACAGATAGCGCCATGTATTCCGAAGACTGAGTTGCCAGATACAATCGAATTTATATATGTTACTCGTCCGGTCCCGTTATAGCGGAATGGTACACGTCATAGCTCCACCCAGCTACATCGGCAGCCAATCACGACGAACATCTGGTCTTTTGGGCGGAGCTTGGCGATTGTGCGTATAAAAGGGGATATTTTCAGTTGGGAGTAACAGTAGCTATTTTCGCATCAGTGAATAATCATTCCTCAACCATGGACCTGTACGTCTCCCCAGATTTGTATGAAGAAAGTGATACTGCAGCATTAACCGCAATTAGTCTTTTCAATGCGATTGATTGTGGCGAATTATTTTCGACGCAAACCGTAGAAGATATTTGCAGTGACGCTCCTTACAATCCGACGCAAGGGACTACCATAGAAATGTAAGTGTCCATAATTCGATTTTATATATATATGGAGAGTTGTAGTATTTCGTCAAATAGATACTAGTCAAAAATGTCAATCAATGTTATTTCCCCATCATGCTAAAATCGAAATTGGTAATCGAACCAAAGATATCTTCACATAATGGGGATCTGTCTGTATACTCTGTATATGTTTTAAAAGCATTATTCCTTTAAGGTCCGATGAGGATTTGACACGTGTTATACAATCTTTTGAAGAACCTCGGAATATGGATGATATACTGATCAGTCAGCAGTGTCACACATCCTCCACCATGGACCTGTACGTCTCCCCAGACTTGTATGAAGAACGTGATACTGCAGCATTAACCACAATTAGTCTTTTCAATGCGACTGATTGTGGCGAATTATTTTCAACGCAAACCGTAGAAGATATTTGCAGTGACGCTCCTTACAACCCGACGCAAGGGACTACCATAGAAATGTAAGTGTCTATAATTAGAATTTTATATATATATGGAGAGTTGTAGTATCTCGTCAAATAGATACTCGCCAAAAATGTCAATCAGTGTTATTTCCCCATTATGCTAAAATCGAAATTTTTATGGCGTTCACTCCTCGAACCAAAGATATCTTCACATAATGGGGATCTGTCTGTCTGTATACTCTGTATATGTTTTAAAAGCATTATTCCTTTAAGGTCCGATGAGGATTTGACACGAGTTATACAATCTTTTGAAGAATCTCGGAATAGGGAGGGTATACTGATCAGTCAACAATGTCACACCGAAATAATGTAAGTGTTTTTCGATCTTTTTGGGATAAGAAGACACAATATATTTTCATAAATTTATTAAATGAAAGAAATCAGTACAATAAACGAATATACCGTTACAAATATACGAACAAAAACATTATAATATACAACGAGTACGTACAATTGGAAAACGGTTTTTTATCTGTCTGCATACCATTTCATCGTTTCGGTGAGTGTGACACGGGTCAAATAAATTTAAAAAATTTATAAATTCTTTATCATTTGACATATGCATGAGAAATGAGACACAGTACATTCCGCAAACATTAGTAAAATATCCCTGCATACGAAATGGGTTCCATACAACTTCGGGAATATGTAACTGAGCGAGAAATTTTACAATAATAGGGTCACTCCAGGGTTGAGTACCGAGTGAATCAAAATAGTACAGGCGCTGTCTATTTTTAAAATAGACAGCGATCCAGTGAATCCCTTCATTACCGATGATGTCTGTGTTCACAATAAGACTACCGCATTCTCGCGTACTTGGCAAACTCAATGTTTCATTCTTCGCAAACACGCCGATAAATTTGGAACGTGTGACTCGCTCCATTACTTTCTGAAGTGTATTAGCATCCATTTTAAAAGTCAGTGATAACGCTTCTAAATCTATCTACTTCTATTAGGGCTTGCGATTCGAGATATACTAGTACACTAATAGGAGCGTCTATAGGCTTGGCGAATTCCAGCCGCACTGAGATGTTACCGCTCTGCTGTGGTGTTAAATGGGTATTTACGCTAGCAGATAAGTCAGGTGTAATGTCAAACGGATAAAGGTTAAATTGATCAATGAATTCTTCCTGCGTTACCCCATTACCAAGCTCATCACAATCACCTGCAATATGGGTCAGATTACTATAGGCTCTGGCACAAAGAGGTAACACAGCGTCTGATGAATAGTCCGTACCCATTGTTCCACCCAAAGCAGTGCCATTAACGTATAGAGTTATATTTTTAAGTCCGAAATTCTCGAATTTAAAGGCACTCTTTTTATATTTTCCATTCACCGAAGCGTGGTCCTGCATGCCGATTAATATCCTTTTAGGAAGATTTCCCAGGGCAATGTTTTCTATCTGCTTCGATGCCAACCCTGCAGGAACCGTATATAGTTTGATCTGCACTCTGTTAATAGGATATTTCACTGTAGCGTTTAGTAAATTTTTCTCAATTTCTAGTTGTTTTGGTGAACTTAATTTCACTCGCCGTACGCGGAGGTATGTGTCCATAATGTGAACCACAACGGACTTTGCACCCTCTTCTTGATTCGCATCCAGATTTAAGCAGATCTCAGGACTCGTGCGGGTGAGCTTTATTTTCATATCCACCCCGTTCACAAGCAACTTCTCCTGGAAAGTGAAATCTGTGTGCAACCGTCCAAAACACTCGTATATTTTCTTTTTAGAATTTTTAAATTTGTCCTTTATACTATTTTCATCTTTAGTTTGATAATATCCCTATTTTCCAAATAGGCTCGTAGATGATAGTACCCCGTGCCTGCCGATATGTTGGTCTGATTTAAATATACGTCACACTGGTTGAATATGGCGTGCAGAAAGTTTGTTTCAGGGTATACAGCATATTTGTCATCGCAGGCCGTTCCATCAGAATGGGCTATACGTAGCTTAGCGTACATGTGCACACAGCTTGGATCAAAAAAGTAAGGACCTGAGCTGGGTATCACGAATTCTATAGGTGCACTCGGGAACTAATTGTGTTTAAAGGGTTAATTGTAATAAAGTCACTGTGCTCAATAGAAACTTGGGTTGGCGGGAGCTCAAAAAAGGACAGCTCCGATTTACAGCATTGTGAACTACATGGGTGGATGAAGCGTGCCATGGCGAAATAGTGACTCCTCTCTCGACAAGTGGTAAACAAACTATGATTCATGAGATCAATATCCTTAGCTTATATCAGTCAAAAAAGTGGTCAACCATAGGTTTCATTCGCTTACAGCATTTCTTTTTTGATAGCCTTTTACGTTTAATACCACGTGACCCCTTCTTCTTCCGGGGAGCCCTCTTCTTCTTCCCGCCACCACGCATTTTTCTCTTTGCATCTTTGATGATTTCGTTCCGTGTACGCTTTAAATGTTTTTTTAGAGCTTCTTTAGGTTTAGCCCCGGCCAATATGTCTTCTGCAGTGTTAAGGCCTGATTGTAGCGCTTTCCTTCCAAGGTATCTGGCACCCCTCTTCAGCAAAGGAACAGCCGTACGTAGTATGGATGAAAAAATGGATCCAAGTCCACTACCGCGCTGGTATCGCATCCCTCGATAGACGGTGAAAGGCTTTCTATCCATTATAACTCAGTGCGTCGAAAGTGTAGCTTCACTGTTAAGCTCCCGTTACCGAATGGGAAGTTTTCGCCCTCAATCGTTCTTATATATATTGTGATATTGGTTATTAAATTAGTTGCGACATTCACATAATGGGGCCTGTCATATGTAATACTCAAACTCCTTCCTCTATGGTTGGGGATGTGAGCAATGCGCAGCAGGCGTGCCTGGGTATCCCCAACAAACTGGTGCTCCACTATATTACTGTAAATATAGCACATGTCTGGGGACCTTTCAGCCAATTTCTCCATCTTCAATTGATACATTAATCTGGACAAGTTATACTGTGTCTCGTGAAATGTGTCTCTTTGGAAGGCTGCGCTATATCGGCCGTTGGTTAGAATTTTGAACTTTCTATGTTCTTTAAGACGTCTGTTAGTCTTTGATTTTAGGATTAGTGTATGTGCAGGGTTGTTTACGATTTCATATACTAAATCATTCGTAAGGTTTGAGTTTCTTAAACTCACGTTTAAGCCTCTCACAACATCCTCGGCCGAACCATATTGACCCGGCCCTAGTCTTACTTCTGTACTGTAATACCGTGTAATCTTAGTCCGAGCGATGCGCATAGTTTCATCCATAGCTACCCCAGCTTTTTCACACTCGTCAATGTCTCTAAGAATCGTAAAAACGGTTTCTTTATGTTCAATATTTAAAAAGACGGTGTCCAGCTGAATTTCGCATATCCCCACCTCATACGAATCACGACCCAATTCAATGTGCCCATGGAGTTCTGTTACAAAGTTGGCTAGCGTGTTGTTAGGGTGTACAGACAGGGACGAGGAGGACGGGAGTGTGACGTAGAAATGGTTAGGAGCCATGTTGCATACTATTTAAGCTTCATTATTGCATCAGCTTTTATATAGGTGTTGAAGCTTTCTGGGTACCCTAGCCATTTCACCAGGTACATTTTTCTCCTTCCTGAACCTTTGCTTCCTAAAATTTTCTCAATTTTAAACACATTTTTTTCTAAATTAAACGCAACTTTCTGCAATTCCTCGCGGTAAAAGCCTCCTGAGATTTCTTCCCCATTCAAATCTTCAATGTAATACATCATTATCACACCTTTAGGTCTCACAGCCCTAACTTTAAAAATCTCGCGTGTCCATCCTTGCTCAAAACCCTTTGCGAATTTATTCCCCGAACGCGACAGCCTTACATAATCATTGATTTTGAAGCGCACAGAGTGGTGGTGGTGGTGGTGGTGGTGGTGATCCATCTCTTCTCGGGAGCGTACCTCTTTCTAAAACTTCGTTAGGTGTTGCCCCAATCGTGCGATGGTGTGAGCGGTTGTAGGATGATGCCAATGATTCCAGAATGTCTAGAAATCTGTATGTGTTTTTATGTGTAAAATAACGGTGCATGCGTTCCTTTATGGTGCGCTGAACTCTTTCAGCTAAAGAAGCCTTATGTATAGAATTGGTTGTGTAATAGCTGATATTAAACTCTGTCAACATATTCTGAAAAGCACGGCCTATAAACTCCTTCCCCATATCCGTACAAAAATAGCCAGGAACCCTGTTTTCTTTTAACATTAGCGTTTTGGTGGCTTTAGCAACTGTTTCAGGTGATTTATTTTTCAGAGGAACTAGCCACAGATATCTAGAGAACACGTCTATTATGAATAGAATGTAGCGGTAACCATCGTTATACACAGAATATCTTTGCATGTCTGTTAAATCTGCTTGCCAAATAGAATCAATCGAGGAAGCCGTTGTCTTGGCTGTTTTAAACCTTTTTCTCACAGGCTTATGAAGCGTATAAGCGTCCTGCTCCCTCAAAAATCTTTCAACATCTTTTTTTCCTACTCCGTAAACACTTCTGTACAGTCTATCTACGCCGCCGTAAGAGGATGGGGTAGAAATGTCATAATAGCGTTTAGTTAATACGTTAGCCATTTGCGTATTTTAGAGGCACGTGGGTAGGGTTGGTTTAACCTCTTCTTGCTCCTCTTCAAAGGTGTTACCGCCGGGGGTGACGGCGCCTTCAATTGTGTCACAGGCGTTGCATGTTCCAAGTCTTTTAACCTGTTCAGATTTCCTATCAACGTTTTAGGGACATTTATTTGTTGTAGTCTTGCTTTAATATGCTTCCATCCTGATGGTGATGGCCTATCCCACTTTCTCACCAGATCATGGACAATGTCTACGATATTCGATCCCTGTACCTTTGATCCTTCCACAATGATCTCCCCTGTATCGGTCCATTGTATGGCGGGATCCTCATTCAATAGATTATAAAGACTTAAGCCTTTACTCCTCAATGTAAGTGGGAGGGTATTTTTTAATACATGTTCGATATGTTGTGTGGCTAATCTTTTTGGTTGGTCAGCTGTGTCGCCGGGTACAGATCCTATGTCGCCATCGTCCCCCGTGCTGTGCCTAATAACCACAGGAATCTCTGTAGGGCTCTTATAATTTTCGTACTCGTGAAGAAATTTCTGCAGAGCTTCTTGGTATAAGATTCTTTTCTCATCAGGTGTTTTTTCACTGTTTAATAGGGCTAACAATTCGCTTTCCATTCTTTTAAGTCTGCTTTTACGGGGATCTAGATACGTGTCTGGATTCTTTGCAGTGAGGCGTACACCTCGTGGGGAATCACTACCACTTTCTTCATTATATTAATCTAGTCAGTAAAGGACCCAAAACTGAAAATAAGATGGGGAGAAATGACCCTCCTGTTTGTACAATAATTCGCTTTTTCTTCGCTACAGTTTGGCTTTTACGAGCGAGTGCACGTATTATGTTCTTGTAGCGGCGTAGGCGAGCCTTCTGATGGGTTTTCATTGATACATTGCAATTTATAACGTTAAGACAGATTTCACAGATGCATTTTAAAAAGTCGGCATCGATATTTTTAATAAACATCTGCTGCATTGCCCGAGGCAGTCGATGATAGATTTTTATTAATTCACGGTATTTCTTTAGTCTCTTTGTCATTCTGGAATATACACCGTTTCAGGCTCGTTTGGAAATATATTCGTTCGCAGAAGCACTCTAAACGTGTTTCGCGGATGAAGGTCGCAAAGCAAATATCCGTAACGCGTGCTTGTAGCTTCTTTATAAACTTCCAAAAACTCCTTACGCTGATTCGGGAACATTTGATTGGCTAATACCCCAATTTGTGATACATCTCTACGTTGCGCGAATAAGACTAGATATTGCGTATTTAACGACACATCGCGCATGTATCTATTTTTGAAAAATAGATTCTGATTGATGAAGAACACGCTTATGTTAAGATGGTGGGAGAATACTGTAAATGTCTCGGCAAACGTTTTATCCATCTCCAACATGAGATCGTCAATTACAATGATTGTATGTTCATTTCCCTTTAACGAATTAACGTCATATACGCCTTTGTGGAACAAAATATCATCTTGGTACTCGTTGAACACTGATTGATACGTCGAATAGCACCATATAACTTTATGCACAAATTTCGAGAACATCTCCCCCTTTTCTTTAATGATTTTAAGCATAAACACAGTTTTACCACATCCTGTAGGTCCAGATATAATACATGTGGATGGGCTCGTGAATCTGAATTTTTCTACAGAGTCCATTTCTAACACGTCACACTCCTAAGTGAGTCATTTACAAAATATTACAAATTTTGAGTGCTGATCCTTATATTTCTTCTCCCACAGAACCGTGAATGACGATGAGGTAGAGCAGCCCATCATTACGGATGACCTCGACGACAGTGTAGTTGTGATCTCCTCCCCTGAACCCTCACCAGCGATACCGGTAACACGTCCAAAGCGGAGGTATGAGATACCCACGTCAGGTATAAAGCGACCGAAATACGCGTCTGTTGCAGCGGTAATAGATCCCCAACCCTCAACCTCTTACGCAACAACACCCCCAGCAGCACCTAATATATCCCCTTATTCATCCGCCGCCCCCCGTTCTGTTAAGTCTACAATAATAGAGCCCCAACCATCAACCTCCTACGCAACAGGGCCCCCATCAGCAGCACCTTCCGCTAATATATCCACTAATTCATCCGCCCCCCGTTCTGTTGAGGATGGTATAACGCTGGAATTGGTGCGATCCGCAGCCCCCACCCCAGCCTTGACTAGAAATCGGTATAGAGTCAGGGTCGACCCTAGAGTCATGTATAGCAATGGTATTGAGCGCGGACTACGCCGGGTTGTAGAGCGTATTATAGAGTTTGCTCTTCAGAATCGTGACGAGCGTGAAGTCAGGACGAGTCTGTCCTTTGGATTCGGGTCAGATGACGGTGATGTAGACGATTATTGGGTGATAGTGCCATTTAGACGTTTGGCGGCTGAAGATGTAGAATATATATTAGGGCGTATAATGCAAGCCGCCCAAAGTAGTATAGCCTTCAATATGGACAACTTCACGGTAAATATTGACCATGTATACCGTGTTGCGGGTCATAGTGCCATACCGTATACTCTTAACTTCAATTCTCAAGCTATTTATAGACGGCATATAAACGTCGATCGTGGTTGCGGCTTTATAGCAGTACTCTTAGCACGTATGTTTACTGTACAAAATACACGAACTCAAAAAATTTGGTTGCCTACAGTCGTGGAGCATGCCCGTAAACTAGCTGAAGACTGTGAACTTGAATTTGACTGTAATATGGGTCCTGAAGAGCTGAGAAGGGTAGAACAGGAAATGAATGTCCGCATAGTTGTGTTTGGGTTGGATGATCGTCGTAGGACTGTGTATGTTTTTAAAAGCTGTGTGAGAGATCGTACAAGGCCCCTACTTATTTTAGGATTGTCAGGGACAACGTATCTCCCCATCCGTAATATAAGGTGGCTTTACGCGAGTTATGACAAAAGTCGAAAATATGGGAGACATCATGATTTGTGTAAGGGGTGCCTCGAGTTTGCGGATGATATAGTGAGACATTGTAAAGAATGTCACATGGTATGTGAGCAGTGTAAAAGCACCAAATGTGAAAGCCGTGTAGTTGAAGCTGAGAAGAGAGACTGTGATGTGTGTAGACGCACATTTTTCAATAATAGCTGTTTTGATTTCCATAAATCAATTGGCACGTGCAGGAAAATGAGAATCTGTGAATGTGGTATGTTTCACACAATGGATAATTGGGGAAAATTTAAGCACAAGTGTGACGTAATTCACTGTCCTACATGCCAGGAGGAATATAAGGCGGATGGAGTAAAGCATGTATGTTATATGAAAGATGCTAAGCCTAAAAATAACCCTGTATAACTGTATACTACGATATAGAAACATATACGAACGCTGAAACCAAAGAGGTAATTCCACATTTACTTGTGAGCCAGACTATCTGTGATGAGTGTATGGATATCGAATGTGACGAGTGCCCCAAATGTGGTAAACGGACAAACGTTTTTAAAACGAATGTCAGCGATAGTCCTGTGAAACTATTTGTGTCCTATATTGTCAAGTTAGCCGACAAGTTCAAAAAAATGACTGTGTATATTCTCGCCCATAACGGGGCAAAGTTTGACACGCAGTTCCTTTATAAGGAGTTGCTTGAACACGAATCCTCTGAGATATTTACAGGTGATCCATTGAAAAGAGGCAACAAATTAATACAGATGCAGATAAGAGGCAATGTACAATTTAAAGATACTTTATTATTCACACCTTGTAAATTAGCAAAGCTACCCAAGGTGATGGGAGTAGCAGCTGAAGTTTCCAAAGGATACTTCCCATACACTTTCCTCACCAGCGAGACTTTAAACTACGTAGGCCCACCACCCCCCAAACATTATTTTGACTGCATGGATGAACGTGAAGACTTTGATCGATACTACGACAGTTTTAATGAAAGTAACCCTTATAATATAGCTGATGAATGTGAGCGTTATTGCGTGAATGATGTGCGCGTGCTTAGAGTATGTTTCCAGGCCTTTAGAAGGATGTACATAGCCCGTTTCAAATGCGATCCACTGCAAGTCGCAACCACCATCGCATCATTATGTTTTACGGTGTTCAAGAATAACTTCATGCCGAAAGACACCTTAGCCATTATTCACCGAAACAATCCCCGCAGTTACGGGCACAAGGCTATTTACTGGCTCATACACCTACAGCAACAGACAGGTGTATACATAAAGCACGCCCGCAACACGGGTGAAGTACCCATTAAGATTAATGGACGTGTTTTTTGGGTTGATGGGTTAAGTGAAAACCGTGTCACTGGTGTGAAGACTGTGTACTCCTTTAACGGTTGCTGGTGGCATGGATGCCCCCGTCCTGAGTGCGGAGTCACCGGAGATATCAACGGTAGGTCTCCTGCCGACTGTCTTGCATCGACCCGCACCCGCGATCAACTTATAGGATCACAGTTCACTCACAAAGTCTTGTGGGAGCATGAATATGATGCACGGATGGAGACAGACGAGGTGTACCGTGAGGAAATAAAAGCGATCAAGCGTTCAATGGTGCTGGATCCTCTCAAATGTGGTGATAGCTTGTTTGGAGGACGTACAAATCCTTTCAGACTATACTTCCCACCTACGGAGGGCGTGAAGCTCCATTACTACGATTTCTGTTCTTTATACCCATACGTGATGAAGAGCAATCCGTACCCCGTGGGCGCTCCTGAGAAACTGGTGGGGCCTAGCCTACCATCCATCAATGAATTTTCAAAAAATTTGAATGATCGTTACTTTGGGATCTCTTTCGTAGACGTACTCCCCCCACGCAATTTATGGATGCCGATCTTACCTGTCGTTATCGACGACAAGCTCATGTTTCCCCTGTGCGTGAAGTGCGCGGAAGAGGATAACGGCGAATGTAACCATATACCCCACCAGCGTAAGATCAGAGGCGTATATACAAGTCCTGAGTTGGCCCTAGCCGTGCGCCATGGTTATAGAATACTGAAGATACATGAGGTGTGGAGGTTTCAGAAGCTACCCAACCTTTTCACACCATATATAAACACCTTTTTGAAGGATAAGGTTGAGGCATCAGGGTATCCGCGAGGAGTTGATACCGAAGATGAAAAGTCTGCCTATATTCAACGTTACCGCGACCGCGAAGGTATACAACTTGATCGTGTCCAAATTGTAAAGAATCCTGGCAAGCGCTTTAGTGCAAAGTTGTGTCTAAACAGTCTATGGGGAAAATTTGCGCAGAATACCGGCAGAGGGAGCATTCATTTGGCACAAAGTTATAGCGATGTCTGGGATTATGCCAATGCCCCCGATAAAGAGGTCATGGAGATCGTAAATGTAGGTAATACTTACGTAATAAAGTACAACAACACTGAATTTGCCACAGATACCTCAAGGGTTACAAACATACCTGTGGCCAGCTTCACAACAGCCTACGCCCGTATAAAACTTTGGGGTCTATTGCATTCTCTTGGGCGGAGAGTATTGTATGCCGATACAGATAGCGTGATATTCACAGAGAGGGAGGGTGAATACATGCCCACTATTGGGGAGTTCCTCGGCGAGCTCACTGATGAGATCAAGGATGAGTATGGGGACAACGCATACGCCGACTCTTTTGCCTCAACAGGACCTAAGACTTATGGGGTACGGGTCAGGGTGGGGGATGAAATGAAATATATCGTGAAGGCAAAGGGTATTACGCTCAACCATGCGAATCGGGAGGTTGTTAACTTTGAGTCGTTGAAGGATCTAGTATGTTTGGATGAACAACCTCACCAACTAATTGTAGGCACCCACAATTTTCGGGCGCAGAAGCTGGGGGGCGTGAAGGAACTTAGGGGTACGATGGTGTGCCGTAACACCTATAGGAAACGTTACCAGTTACCTGGTACCTATGATACCGTACCCTTTGGATACCAATGATGCTTCTAACTCACACGTCTTGTATATAATCGTATCTATTTGTAAATATATAATATATATATATATATATATATATATATATATATATATATATAACTTGAATATCTCGTTTATTAAATCGTATTTGTAAATATATATAACTTGAATATCTCGTTTATTAAATAAATCATGTTTCAAATAGCGTTTCACTTTCTCCTTTGTGTGTGTGTGTGTGTGTGTGTGTGTGTGTGTGTGTGTGTGTGTGTAGGTGAAAGTTCTAAGCTCCGCCCACTGTAAGACCGTGAGTCATGCTACTATCTGGGAATCCCTGCGTGGTCAGTCGACCGCAGTAAGCCCGAGAGATCAGACGTGTATTCAGATCAGACGTGTATTCAAATGGCTACCTTTAATATTGCTTGTACAACGTTTACGAAATGGTATTCAGTAAAGTGCCAGGATGTGGTGGATACCGAAAAACTTCCTATTCATCCCTCCTATGCCTCTTTTAAAAACACATTGGATTGTGCGAAGTTCCAAGATGTACAAATACTCTACGGATGTTCTGGTGAGACCGTTGAAGGCTTTCGTTGCACAGACGATGTGCTGAAGTATACTGCAGAGCTAAACTTTATAAAGTCTCACATACACCGTGAAGTAAAAGAAACAACGCGTGCAGAAGAGAAGCAGCAGGTATGGATAATGAGTCTTGCTGATGGGTGGTGTGACAAGCGGTATTACGTCATGCTACACCATGTCGATTACTCATACCCTACGACTGGAAATGTGAATCTCGTGATCATGGACAATCTTAAGTATTTTTATCACTATATTAACGTATATCATGATGAGGTTCGTAGTGAGGTTGTGGCTAGTGCCCTGCGTGAATTTTTAACAGAGTTTAGAGACGAGTATCGTTTGATGGGCAGAAAGGAAAAATATGAACATATGTTCCTCTCAAATAGTGCGCCGGAGTGTGGAGATTTTATAAAATGTTCCTAGTTCTTATCCAAAATGTCTGGTGCGTAGGCTGGTAGTGATATTCTTGTACCGGTACAACAATTCGACTCGCGGAACAAGCCCATTCACGTATCATCGAGTCAGCCGCCCGTCGAACCATTCCTGCCTACCTGCGTGCCTCACACGGCTCATAGTTATCTCAGAGCTTGAGCCGAGTGGACGTGCGCTCTCGAATACGATGGAACTTCCTTTGAGCAGCATTCTCAACGCCTCGTACGATGTGTCCGTGACGAAATCGTTGCGCGTGTTCAGGCGTAATTCCGGTACCATTAGCTATGTACTGGAAACGGAATGTAGACCGACAAACAAACGGGTTTATTTAAGTATCGAGGAGATGAATAGAATCTTTGTGATAGTTGAGAAGTGGAGTGAAGATCGTTATAAAATACCTGCTAACGTAGGTACAAGAAGAGAGCAGATTAGTGACGCACCCTCATACGCCGTTGTATGTACGTTGTGTATAAATAACGATCGGCCGTGCATTGATATACGGTTGATGTGGAAGAATGCTTCTGATAATAACGCTCTTATTCCTACGCGAAACCGTTTCATCCTCGACAGAATGTTTGAAATCGTCGGATTCCGTAAACTGAAACCTATATTAGACGCGCGTGTTACGGATATGTTTTATTTTGATACAGTACTTGAATACGCATACACCGCTCTGCTCGATGGGTTTACCGAGTGTAGGGCTGGTGAGAATGGTCTAGTGCTGGATGTTTATTTAAAAAGTTTAGACTCTTTGAAATACCATGAACTTTGGTACAAAGCAATTGATCGGTACAAGGCTGAGCTCACCTACACCGTTCACCCTGAAGAACTATTTCTTTATATAACGCGCAGTTGTCGTAACGATTTAGAAGATTATTTCAATTGCCGCTATGTTGAGTGAGTTCACGATTGAAAAGCTCGAGTCGGTAGAAATAAACCCTCGATTGGAAAAGCGTTCTTATAAACTTGTGTTTAATAATGTAGCTAACGATGAACTCTTTGTGCGTGCTTTTGATTGTATTCTAGACGTATTTAAAGATGACTTACCAACCGGTTGTAAAGTGGGAACAAAAATAGTACTGAACGATATGAAAGCCCTTCATATCGAATACAGGTTTCCCTATACTTTAAGCGGTGAAATATTATTAAGCCGCATATACTGCGTAATGCAGAGCAATAATGATGTAATTGTAAACTCGATTAAGACCGAGTTTAGTATTTTGAAAAAAAAGTGAATTGTATTTATATTTTGCTTGACATTTCTCCTGTACTGATTATACGCATATTTCTATTGAAATGTATATTTATTTGAAAAGTATATTTATTTTATAAATATATCTCCATAATTGTGTGTGGTGTGTGTGTATATTTCTCCTGTACTGTTATGTACATATTTCTATTGAAGTGTATATTTATTTGAAATGTATATTTTATTTTATATATATCCATAATTGTGTGTATATATTTCTGTTATATGCATATTCCTCAAATGTATATTTATTTTCTATATATTTATAATAAAAAGAATGATGCAATGTTGTTTATTGTTATGCCTTCTACTACCGGTATTCGAAATATAATAATGTATACAGTGGTATTGCGGTATCTGGCAACATTTAAGCCTTCTAAGCCAACTGGCTGATTAGGCGTATATAATAATGTATACAATAATACTGCTAAAAGAGGTATCTGGCAACTCAAGCCATTTACAGCCAACTGGCTGATTAGGCGTATATAATAATGTATACAATAATACTGCTAAAAGAGGTATCTGGCAACTCATTTACAGCCAACTGGCTGATTAGGAGCTATATAATAATAATGTATACAATGGTACTGCTAAAAAGAGGTATCTGACAACCATTTACAGCCAACTGGCTGATTAGGAGTCTATAATAATGTATACAATGGTATCGCGGTATCTGCAACTCAAGCCATTTACGCCAACTGGCTGATTAGGAGGCCTATAAAACAACGCCAACTCGGCTGAAGTCTTAATGTGCACTTGGCTCCTGCCAGGTGAACACCTCTCCTCCTTTCTCTCCTCCTCCTTTCTCTTGGGGGATAACGCCGCCTCCAAGTTTCCCCCACCCCCCTTTGCAACAACAACCCCCACCCCCTTTGCAACATTACATAATAACCTGCAACATTCTTGCACTCTCCCCTTTTGCGGCTATACTACTAATGTACTATCGCTATGCAATGAAAATATGTAAGCATGCGTATTATATTGCAGTATGGTTCCCCACTAATGACGAAGAGCCAGGAATGCCAGTAATATATATATATATATATATATATATATGTATATACAGGGCGTCCCAAAAAAATGTATACACACTTTAAATAATTATAAAGGCAGTGTTTATTAAAATACATTTCATTTTCAAAATGTAATAGAATCTACAGACATTATTTAATTGTTTTGTCAACGCCTGTTTTCAAACTGACGTCCGTTCTGGTCCAGGCACTGCTGATAACGCGAAGCAATGGAATCGCAAACATCACGAAACATTTCGTTTGGTATTTGTGTGCATTCTCGTTCAATGGCTGCTCTCAATTCAGCGACTGTTGCAGGTTTTATAGCGTAAACTTTGTCTTTTAAGTATCCCCATTAAAAAAAAGTCTAGTGGTGTGAGGTCTGGTGAACGCGGAGGGTATTCTACGAAACCCCTTCGTCCAATCCACATCCACATCGTGCCAAGTACCACTCGCAATACTCCACTCTTCGGTCCGGATCATCTTCATTAATAGCATGGACTAATCTTGGAATGTAACTTTTCCATTGACAGCGCTTCAAAATGCGTTGGACAGACGATTCTGAAATTCCTACCTCACGACTCGCTTGCCGCACAGATTTTCTTGGACTTTGGTGATACGTTTCCAGTACTCTTTCTTGCTTTGTGGGGCTTGTCGATGTCCGTGGTCTTCCGGAACGCTTCTTGTGGACATTCTGAACAGTTCCATCGGCTTCAAACTTATCTCTAATTCGAGTGATGGTAAGTCGCGTTGGTGGATCTGTTTGAAACTCCCTCCTAAACTGTCTTTGCACTTCAACTGCGTTTTCACACTTCCAGTAGCATTTTAGAATGAATTTCCTTTGTTCAAAGCTTAGTCTGACTGCCATTATTAATTCTAATGGGTTTAACTTGGAAAGAAAGAAACATCAATTGAGCTATCAGCTGTTAAAGTGTGTAGACATTTTTTTGGGACGCCCTGTGTGTATATATATATATATATATATATATATATATATATAATTTATATATATATAAATTATTTCACGAAAGTAACATGTGAATAATATTTATGATGAAATAACCACGAAGGAAAATAAAACACGAAAAAGTGCTCAAGCGCTTTCGTCTAATGACATCCTCAGGAACACTGAAATTAATCACAAGATTGAGACTATATATAGATTACAAAGAAAAAAACAAAAATAATATGATTGTTGCAGAAAATCGAAATCTGTTCTGAATGAATTCAAAATAACAGGATCCTATTATTTTGAATTCATTCAGAATAGATTTAAATAAGAAGCGCAAGGTGCTAAAACTTGGGTAGCTATTCCACGTGAATTGTATGTTCCTTCTAAATATTTTCTGTACCACTCATATTCTTTTCGTTTTTTCTTTGTGATCTATATATCGTCTCAATCTTGTGATTAATTTCAGTGTTCCTGAGGATGTCATTAGACGAAAGCGCTTGAGCACTTTTTCGTGTTTTTTTTCCTTCGTGGTTATTTTCATCATCATATATATATATATATATATATATATATATATAGAGAGAGAGAGAGAGAGAGAGAGAGAGAGAGAGAGAGAGAGAGAGAGAGAAAACAGGCAAATAATAAGGAATCTTTTTATGCTTTTTTCTTTTAAACAAAAATAGAGTAGTTAATAAAATGTAAAATTTTAATCAGCAAAAAATTTTCTGGTTTGAAATTGGTTACATAATTCAAAGTTTCTTTCAGTCAAAGTCCTTTTGGCTTATTTTCTTTAAATATTTACTCTTAACAGTGTTACCCATGGAAATTTTGTTCATACGAATTTGGAAATTTTTAAAAGTGATGTTAAAACTGACCCTATTGCCAGCGTTTCCTAAACTGTGGGTCACGCCCCTTTCGGGGAGCGCAAGACCTACTGAAAGGGGGCGCAAGGAGGTTAGCAAAGGAAATATAAAAATAAATATCAGGATATTTTCACTAATTTTATTCTACTCAAAACAAAACAAAAATCTTTATTCAGATAATACGAGTGACGAAGTTTCTACTGTATAGTTTGGTTTGCGTACAAAATCCCGTGGCAGTCTATTCTTATAATGATGATGTATTTGATGGAGGGTGAATGCTCTTTGAATGAGTGATGTATGTTGATTTTTATTGACAACTTTGAACATATTGACAGCAACATTGAACTTGTATTTGAATTGAATTTGAATTTATAAGTCTTTTAGTTTTAAAATAGTTAGCTTTTAAAACATTGGGGAAGTGTGACTCTGTATGTTGTCAATATTCGAAAGAGTTCGCAGATATTTTTGATGAATGATTTGCAAAGGATGTTTTATATATTTCCTTGAGCTATCCCATGTTGTAATGCAATATAATAAATGTGGGTGGATGAAGGAATAATACAGTTTAGTTAATATGAAGAGAAATCTTGATAGTTTGGAGTTGATAATGTTGTACATAACTTTTGATATTTAGTTTTTTGTCTAAATTAATGCCAAGCACTTTAACCCCCATTCATCCTTGCAAGAGTAGTATTCACAATTTCTATTTGATAGTTTGTATTTGTATGTTTTGTGGTAATAATCATATAAGATGACCTTGTCAGGTTCAATAAAAGTTTAATAGCACACATCCGTTTATACACATACTCTAATTCCCTGTTCGTTTCATTTTATCAGTAGGTTTAAATTATGATGGGAAGAAGTAAGTGTGGTATCATCTGCATATTGTACGTAATTTAATGTGGTTCAGAGATGAAAATCGTTGACGTGAATTAGAAATAGCAATGACCCAAGAATAGATCCTTGTGGAACCCCACTACTAGCATCGTCTTGGATAAATCATCTTTTAATTTGATATACTGATGACGATTTGACAGATATGATTTTAATTGATCGAGGATATTTCTTCTTATTCCGTATATGAGTCGAGGAAGATCAAGGCATTGTGTTTTTTGTTGTTTAGGTTTTGATACACATTTTCTAATAGCATGTTTATGGTATCTTCCGTTGTATGCCCACTTCTAAGCCCAAGTTGTGTTTTAGTTAAGATATCGTATTTCATTAAGAAGTTAATAAGTTTATTGTATAATATTTTTTCAAATACTTTACTTTAAGTTGGCAATACAGAAATGGGGCGATAATTGAATGGTGTGTTTGGGTTTCCTGACTTAAATACAGAGCATACTCTGGCTTCTTTTAGACAATCAGGGAATATACCTAGTGTTACTGATTCATTCATGAGTTTACTGCGTGGTATTGCAATTTTATAGGATAATAATAATAATCTTTATTCAGAAAGAACACATTACATAAGATATACATTATATCCATACTGGTTTACACAATGTTGGGATTAACGTTTAATTTTTGTAGTTCAATTACAGTATGCTTATCTGAATATGCCGTTGAGAAGCATGACAGCTTTGTAGGCAAAAGTCTTTGAGATTCATTTTTATTTTTACAAAGGAAAATGTCACATATACACTATATAGAATTTGTGGAAAATAAAATAATGTTACATTTAGTTAACTCTGTCACTACAAATGAAAATTGAAATAATCTTTAGAATAACAGAAAATGATAACAGAAATAATAATAGAAATAATAGAAAAGAAAAGTGGTGAACAATACAAATCATGATACAGTCTTAAAGTTACAAAGATACAGATGAGTGAGGCATATTATAACTATGGTGTAATATATTGGAAACTTTTAACATTTAATTTATATGGGTTATGATAGAGATATATTTTGTATATACTCGTATAATAGGTGAATTTCATTGTTTAGTAATATTTACAAATTGTAATATATATATATACACATCAGTAGGAGCATAGGCGTATGTGGTGTGGGGTCTGGGGGGGGCTACCGCCCCCCCCCCCAGGACTAGGGAAATGAGCATTTTCAGGGCAAATATTAAGCATTTTCAGGGCAAATACTGAAATTTTCAAGGCAGATTTTTCCTGACATTCCTTTATTTTTTTTTACTTCTTGAGGTGAATTAATTACTTGCTACTATACTTGTAGTTGATAATTAAAACGTAAGTTGAGGACTTACTGAATTCTATATCAACTGCAATGCCGTAGTTTTGATTGTCATTTAGAAATGTTGTAGCAAAATTTCATCTCATTTTTTTTAAATTGTAATGTTTTTATATCAAAAAGGCTTAATATATGTTACTCATACTCTAACCTTTGTGTTATTTTATGCTACACATAGTGCTTATGTGGAAGTCAGGCCACCCTGGAAATTTTTAGGGCAAATTTTTTCCACCCCCTCCCAAATAAAGTGACATCCCATACGCCTATGAGTAGGAGTTTATAAAGTGTTTCTTCTGTAAGTTGCGAAACGATATTAGTGATGGTGCTTGTCTGATGTTTATGGGTATAGCGTTCCAGATATCTCCTCCTTTGTAGGAGAGAGCATTTCCTGCAATTTGCATGGAATAATTTGGTTATGTATGAAATCATTGGGAAGCCTTGTATTATGATTATGGTTGATCTGATGGAGGATTAATCGCCCTGTGAATAGGCGAACTATAGTTTCTATTATCAGCAACTTTGTACATACTGATACCGACAGTAAGTTTATACAGGTCATTTAGTTTTAGAATATTTAAGTTTCTGAACATTGGAGAGGTATGAGATCGTCTGTCACCATTGTCTGAGAGAATTCGTAAACATTTTTTGTGGATTACTTCTAGTGGATACAGTATATAATTCTTTGTACGACTCCATGCTGTGATTCCATATTGCAAGTGTCGATGGATAAATGAGTAATACAGTGTGTGGAGGGCATTTTGGGGAATTGGTTTTTTGAGTTTAAACATTATGTAGAGAATCTAGATATTTTTTATTTGATATGATGTGTGTGGCTTTTGAAATTTAATTTTCATCTAACTTGATGCCAAGAGCTTTAATTTCATTTACTTTTGCAAGAGGAGTGTTTCCAATTATTAATTGTGTGCACGATTGCAGATTTTTTAGTTACGATCATATATGATGATTTTCTCAAGTTCAGTAAAGGCTTATTTACACACATCCATTTACAGACATAATTTAATTGCCTGTTCACTTCATTCATTAGGTAATTGAAATCGTGGTGTGTAGAAGTGAGTGTTGTATCATCTGCATATTGAATACATTCTAATAATGTTGATCGATAAAAATCATTTACATGTATTAAGAAGAGTAAGGGTCCAAGGATTGATCTTTGTGGAACCCCATTTTCCAATATAGCATATTCTGATGAAATGTCATTTACTTAATATACTGGTGACGATTAGAGAGATATGACTTAAACCAATTTCCCGTAATACCATATGTGTTTAATGTGTCTAGTAAGATATCATGTGAGAGTGTATCAAAGGCTTTCGACAGGTTAAGGAAAACTAAGAGTGTGTCTTTTGTAGTTTAGGTTTTTATAGATAGTTTCTAATAGTATGCTAATGGCGTCTTCTGTGGTGTGGCCTTCTCTAAACCCAAATTGTGTTTTTGTTGGGATGTCGTCTTTAGCTTACAATTTGATTAGTTTATTGTATACGATTCTTTCAAATACTTTACTCAGACGGAGATTGGTCGGTAATTGGATGGAGAATCAGGGCTGCCTGATTTGAATAGAGGACAAACCCTGGCTATCTTCAGGTGATCATTGAATATACCTTGTACTATTGACTCATTCATAAGTCTTGTGAATGGAGTTTTTATATCATCTGATATTAGTTTATATATTTTCACTGGAATTAAACTAGTATCAGCGCGTTTATTTTTTAAGTTTTTTAATGTATCTGATGTTTCGTGCGGCAGAATTTGTTCAAAGAAGAAAGTATTTGGTGTCGGTTGTGGCATATATTGTTGGTAGTGACTGACTGATTCTGGAATGGCAGCTGCCGTATTGCTTCCTATTTTCGAAAAAGAAATTGTTTAGTAAATTGGCTATGTCTTTGGGATCACTGCAGGAAATTCCATCCTATGTTAACGAAGTAACGGGATTTGTCTCTCCTTTTTTGGCGTTAACTAGGACCTTTAAAGTCGGAATGGGACGTTTTGGC
>JAJOZX010010233.1:0-65000 GCA_023014485.1 Bathynomus jamesi | reverse complement strand
GATAGGAATTGAAGACAATCAGTAAGAGGCGGGGACTTGATGAGACGAAAAGCCTTCGATCCCACCCGGTCAAGTACGGCTGTATGGACTGAGCCACCCCCATACATGAGAAACATACTTCATCAATTCCTCCATCTGTCTACTCGTCACGATCTTCCACTCAACTATCCCCTTACCTTCAACAACAAACAACTCAATCTTTCCTCTTCTCTTAACATTCTTGGCGTTTCCTTTACTCGTGATCTTTCCTAGAAAGATCACACATACTCTCTTTCCAAAGAGCTTACAAGAGGTTAGGTGTGCTGTACCGGATTCGCAGTTTCTTCACACCGGCTCACTTGCTGTCTCTTGTCCGCCCTTGGAGTTTATTAGGTATTGAGACCCACAAGGTTTTCTCTGCCCCAGTCAGAGATAGCGGAAAGATCAGAGGTCAGGTGCCCCATAGCCGTACCACGCGAATCATGGAGTGACTGTTGAGAGTGACGCTTTGGGAAACGGGTGGAGAATTGAAGAGTGGAATCATCGGCATAGGAGTGAATAGAACAGGAAGTGCGAATTAAAAGATCATTAATAAATAAAAGGAAAAGAGTGGATAACAGGACAGAACCCTGAGGAGCACCACTGTTGATAACTTTAGAAGAACAGTGGCCATCTACAACTGCAGCTATAGATCGGCCAGAAAGGAAATTAGAGATGAAGTCACAGACAGAAGGATAGAAACCGAAAGAGGGCAGTTTGGAAATTAATGGTTTGTGCCAGACTCTATCCAAAGCTATCGATATGTCTAGCGCAATAGCAAAAGTTTCACCAAAATCCCAGAAGGAGGATCTACAGATCTACAGAAGCTAATGCTAACAAAGACCCTAAGATCCACTCTAAGGTTAGCCCGAGAGAAAGAAGAGAGTAGGGGGTTAAAAGAAGAGCGTAGGGAGTTAAAAGAAGAGAATAAAGGGTTAAGTAAGTAGCAAAACCTATCATTCGTGGGTAAACATTCATTCAGAAAAAGAGAGAAAGACTCACCATCATCGGAGCCTATTTCTTTCGTCCACGTTAATAACTTTACCGCTTATTTTAGTATCGTCCGCGAATTTTGACACGTTACTGGTCAAGCCTACCTCTATGTCGTTAATATAGATTACGAATAACAATGGGTCTAACTAACACTGAACCCTGAGGGACACCGCTACCTACATCCAACCACCCCGATTCCCTACCATTAACAACGACCCTCTGTTTCCTGGCACGAAGCCATTCATCTAACCAGTTAGCTACCTGACCGCGTATACCGTGCGCTTTAACCTTCGCAATTAATCTTCTATGCTGAACTGTATCGAACGCTGTTTTAAAGTCTAAAACAATAACGTCAGCCGCTCTATGCCTATCGTATTCGCGCACTATTTCGTTATAAAACTCTAACAAATTAGTTAAACAAGGTTTATGACGTCTAAACCCATGCTGACTACTATTAATGAAATCGCGACTTTTTAAGTGATCGACGATACGATCCCTAACTACGGATTCCAGAAGTTTACCGACATTTGACGTTATGCTAATAGGCCTATAATTGGTAGCTACTGTGCAGTCGCCATTTTTAAAAATGGGCGTAACGTTAACTAATTTGAAGTCTTCAGGAATAATCCCCGCCTCCAATGACTTATTAAAAATCTTTGTTAAGGGGCCTTCTATAACGTCTTTCAAATCTTTCAAATGTCTAGGATAAAGTGTCAGGGCCTGGAGCCTTGCTATCTTTTAGCTTATCGATATAATGCGCAGTCTCACCCTCGTAAACAGTTATTTCATTCAAAATAGTCTCGCTACTAAATGGAACGATATCGTCCACGTCGGGGACATTGTTTACGTCTTCTACGGTAAAAGCTGTTGCAAAAAAGTTGTTAAAAATATTCGCCATCGCCTGAGCGTCGGAAGCCAAAGCGCTCTTAGCGTCCACTAGAGGGCCTATGTTATCTTTTATCGGCTTACGATTATTGACGTAGTCAAAAAACGTTTTCGGATTATGTTTACTATCCGCAGCTACAAGTATGTCAAAATTATGCTTAGCATTCCTAACAGATCTTTTAACCTGACGTCTAAACTCGATATATCTATTAAAGTTAGCGACCGTGCCATTGCGCTTATTAAGTCTATACCTGTTACGCTCTTTTATGATCTCATCTATTTCCCTATTAGTCCACCACTTGGGCCTACCATGACTACTCTTACTCTCCGGCGACATTAAGACTAATCTAGGCCCCACTACAACTTACACATGTCACCATACACAAAGACATGCAGCTTGGGGAATTCGCACACAAACAAAACATTCACATAGCACTTATACAGTGCGTTCGAAAAGTCTCTCCGCAGTCAACGTGCTATAGCCAGTATATGCGCGCTAAGTTGGTTTCAGCCAGTTTAAAATCGATCGTGTCAGTACTGTGACAGAGTTGGGATCGTGGCAAAAGTGTGTGTCGATAGCTTGGTAAAAAATTCATGAAATACCATTGCACGACCAGAAAATCGGCGTTTGGGTTGCAATATCAAGAAAGTGAATTGTCGGTCCCATTTTCTTTGAGAACCGATAAATGCTGAACGATACTGTTCAGAAATTATGTATCCATTTATTGGACAGCTAAACGAAATGGAAATACTGAATGCATACTTCCAGCAAGATGGTGCCACGGCACAAACTGCTCACCTTTCGATGGAGCTACTGCATGATGTGTTTGGGGATCGCATAATTTCAAGGGGGCTTTGGCCTCCACGATCCCCAGACCTTACGCCGCCCGACTATATCTTGTGGGGAGCAGCAAAAGGTGTTTATAAAGACCGCCCGAAAACAATTCAGAACTTAAAAACCGCAATATCCACTTACATTGCTTCAATATCAACCAACACTTTAACCAACACTTGTTTGACAACAAGTGTAGACGAGTTGCTCTGTGCCTGCAAAATGGTGGAAAACACTTTCAAACATGCTGTAAAATCAAAAGGTTATTTAATAAAATCACTAAATCATAGTTGAATGAAAACATTGTAGTTTTTCAATTTCCTATGCGTTTAACATAGCACTGCGGAGAGACTTTTCGAACGCACTGTACAAGAAACAAAACTAAAACGCACACACAAAACACCCACCATCTCTGACTTCAGGGCGATCTGTCAAGATCGTACTGGGGTCACATGGTTGGACTCATCACTACATAGGTAAAAGCATTAGCTACACTGATGCCACCTAAAACATTACAAACACAATCCAAGGATAACACGATAGAAATACAGGAAGTTAACATTAAAACACGCGCAAAACACAACACCACACTCATCAACATTTACATCCCACCAGAGAGTTCACCTCAGGTGCCAGCGAATTACAATCCACAGTTACACAATCTGACCTCTCTCACAAATGTCATCTTAGGAGGAGACTTCAACGCTAAAGACACTAGTTGGTACTTGCACAACCAAAACAACACCAGAGGCGCCAACATAGCCATAAAACTAAACAGCCTCTTCATCCTTAACAACACAAAAGAACATACACACATACCACATCAAGCAAGATACTGAAACTCCTCCCCAGATATAACGTTCTGTTCCTCTTCACTAGCAACACATACACACTGGAGAACAGAAAAACAACTGTCGTCAGACCACCTGCCCATCATCATTACAATACGTTCTACACTCTGCCCCAACAGCCTTAGGCACACTTACAGAAATCACAAAAAAGCTGATTGGGAACAGTTCAAAATACAGACTGAGGAACAATTCACCACATTAAACAGCACACCCATCATAAACATCAATACAACACTCAAAACATTCAATCAGATCATCAATAATGCAAACAAATACATACCCAAGGGCAACATTAGGAAATACAACCCAATTACACTAGAGATATAGCCCACCTCATAAGGCAACGTAACAACCTCAAACATAACACACAAACATCACACACAGAGGCCATAAAACAGCAGATACAACAGCTCAACACAGAAATAAACAACAAATTTAAAGAAAAACAAACAGAAACATTTAGGAAATTCATAACACCACTAAACCACTCCACAGATACATCCAGTCTATACAAGACTATAAACAGCATTACCCACTCTAACAGCGGCATTCACACCTCACACGCGGCTATCTGTCGCAGCCAAAATAATATCTCAATATATACACAACAAGCTAACATTCTAGTTAATCACTACGCAAAGATAAGTCACTTAAAGAGAGACAACAACCAGAAACACGCAGACAGACAAACAGCCAGACACAATAAAACCTGCAGACTCGACCACGACCATTACACACTTCAATACAGACCAGACCACCAAGATCATCAAAAACATTAAGAATTCGAAGGCTGCTGGACCAGAAAACATATCTAACATACACCTTAAACACTTTGGCCCACAGGGAATACTAGCTCTCACAAACATCAGCACATATTCATACCAACACTGTATTATTCCTAACATATAGAAAAAAGGTAAAATTATTACACTACTCAAACCAAACAAAAATCCAACAGAACCAGCTTCCTATAAACCCATTACTTTACTATGCACACCTTCCAAAAGTAACAGAAAGACTAATCTTACAAATCACCAACCCACACATACCACTATCGCCTACTCAACAATGATTCAAACTTCACCACTCAACCACGACATTACTCACTAACCTCACGCAGCACATCATGGATGGCATCAACTCCAGACGACCAGCTCAACATACACTATTAGCAACAATATACATTAGTAAAGAATTTGATGCTATCCCACGCTTCCCTCTCATAAACAAAATATTCAACATAAACATGCACAATAACACCAAAAGGCGGCTGATCAACTATCTCTTAGGAAGATACTCATGTGTCACATTTTATGGCAAGTCATCCAAAAACAAGCTTTTTCCGAACGGGGTCCCTCAAGGCTCTGTTCTCTCACCAACACTGTTCAACTTATACATGCATGACATTCCAACACCCATAGATAACAAGCTTACCTTATCATCATATGCAGATGACATCACTCTAACATCCACCCACAACAACATCGACACCGCTACAAATACTTGGGGTCACATACAACACTTCATTATCTTTTGCGAACCACATTCAGGACATTAAAAACAAATGTACGTCAAGACTTAACACGCTTAGGATACTAACAGGTACAAACTTTGGACACCAGCAGGAAACAACATCACTCATATACAAATAATATATTCGCTCAGTTATGGACTATGCTAGCCCATGCTGGGCACCCATTATCTCAAACACACACATAAACACCTTACAGACAATACAAAACAACGCACTTCGTATCATTACAGGATGTACTCAAACACCACCAATAGAACTGCGCACAGAAAAAAAATATTGAAAATTAGCAAACATTTAGACATGAGGGGAACACAATTCATGGCAGCAACGACAACTAACCCACAACACCCTTGCCACTACATGTACAATCATGCACCAACACCTCGCACCATTAAGGTAACACCAGAGAGACGTTATAACCAAATACACCATTCTATACCACGCCCCACAGACATCACACAGTACAGAAAACACATACACACACACCTAACCTACAAAGTACTGACACGACTTGGTTCGAATGTAGTCCTAGGTGCGAAGCCGCCACCCATTGACAGGTCAGAGACCAGCCTGAGCAGATCGGATCGAGTTAACTTAGCACGATTCCGATGTGGACATCACCCCAACTTACAGACATATAAACACAGACTAGACAACTCCACAGACGACATCTGCCACCTGTGCCAGGACACACCACAAACAATTGAACACATTATGACAGACTGTACCGCTCTAGCACAACATAGAACACAACACAACATCACTAGTACGCTGAACCTCTGGTCCACTCTGGAAAGGGCGATCGGTTACCTGCGTCCAGCTGGCTTGCTCGATCAGGGTGGGCTGAGCGGCTAACCAACAACAACCATGATTTCTAGTGCGCTTGGGCCTACGTGGAATAAACTCTCTTTCGATCTTCAAAAAACTTTCTTTAAACGCCTCCCAATGAAAATTTGCGTCATTACCCATAAATAAATTAGGTGTTTAAGAATCTTCGTATTAAGGATATATTCAAAAGGTTTAGAAAGGCGAGAAATCAAAGCAAGTGGACCATCGTGCCAGGGCTGAGAGCGGTCACGCTTCTTTGGAAAAGGCTGCTGAATGAAAGCGAACTTTCAACAGGAAGGAAAAGTACCAGATGAAAGACAAAGACGAAAGCGTTTTCCTGTTGTTCTCAAGAACTGTGCTTCTGTGCAGGGTGTCAGCACAGAAGCACGGTTCTTAGGACAATAGGAGGAATACCATCAGGCCCATACACCTTCCTAGAGTTGAGCCCAGATTGGGCAGAAAGAACATCTTTAGAAGAGATTCTAATTTCAGACATAATAAAGTCTGAGAGAGGAGGAGATAGAGGAACAGCACCGGAATCGTCCAGGGTTGAGTTGGAAGCGAAAGTTTGAGCGAAGAGTTCAGCTTTGTCAGGAGAAGAGATAGCAACTGAACTCTCGGAATGGAAAAGAGGAGGGAAAGAAGAAGTAAAGTTGTTGAAGTGGTTCTTAGCTAGATGGCAGAAAGAGCGAGAAGAATTAGAAATGGATAGGCTTTCACATTTTTGTTGGATGAAGGAATTTTTGGCGAGTCGAAGAACAGATTTTGCACGATTCCGGGCAGAAATATAAGCTGAATGAGAGTCAGGAGTTGGACGGCGACGGTATCTTCTGAAAGCCTCCTCTCTGTTGGGGAGAGCATTAGAACAAATAAAATTAAACCAAGGTCTTTTGCATTAGTAGTAGGAATAGAATATGGAATGTACGCCCCCATGCCCGACAGAACCACCTCCGTGATGCGCTCAGCACACTCGGAAGGGCCCCGGCCACTGAAGCAGTAATCATTCCATGGGAAATCACAGAAGTACTGCCTAAGTGCCTCCCAATCAGCGGCGCCAAAGAATCCAAAGGTCGAATTGAAGCGAAAGGACAGGCAACAGATAGAAGATTGTGGTCGGAAGAGCCCAACGGAGAAAAAACTTTGATCGAGTAATAAGAAGAATGAGAAGAAAGAAATAAATCCAGAATGTTGGGTCTGTGGGGTGATGTACAATCTGCTCTAGGTCATTTAGAATAGAAAAGTTGTAAGCTAGTTCACCAGGGATGTTAGTGAATGGGAGGAAAGCCAACGGTGGTGATGAACAGTGAAATCACCTAAAATGCTAAAATGGATATTTCAGCAAAGGGATAACGGAATAGAATGTATTCCACTTTGGAAGTGAGGTAGTCAAAGAATTTTGGATAGACAGTAGAATTAGGAGAAAGGTAAACAGAGCAGATGTATTTAGTTTGAGATTGGCATGTAAGCAGTAGCCAGAGGGTATAGAATTCGGAAGATTCGAGTTCGGGAATACGAGAACAAGTTAGGTCATTGCGTACATATACGCAACATCCACCTTTGTAGTGAAATTGAGTATAGAGAAAGTAAGAGGGTACAGAAAAGGAGTTGCTGTCAGTCGTCCCCAGTGGCGGCTCGTGACTAAAAATTCTAGGGGTGCTGTCTCTAAGAATGGGTTGAAATAATTACTGAAATAAAAGGATGAGCATTGAGCAGTGAATAAAAGTTTCAAAAGTTATTGAAAAAGTTATTCAGTGAGATCATCCTTATATTGTTCTTGATTATTTCAATTGTAAATAAAAAATTTAGGGGTGCTGCAGTTCCGCAGTGTCTACCGACGAGCCACCACTGGTCGTCCCAAACACCTGAGTTTCAGTGAGGAAAAGAAGATGAGGTTTAGAGGAGGAGAGGTGGTGTTCACCAGATTGAAAATTTTAGAAAAGGCCACGAATGTTGCAGAAATTAATGAAAAGTTAAAAGTGAATCAGGCAGAGTCCCAGAACATCTCGAATGAGCGGTAGCAGATCCAGCCCCATTGCCCGGGTGTGCATTCAGGTATCGCAAGAGGGAGGGAGCCAGAAGTGAGGACCTTTATGGTCCCCTCCCCAGGGGACTCCGAGGTTCTTTTAGTTGATGCCATTTAATTTTTTAATTTTGAAAAGATTATGTAGTGCGTAAGATGCTGGACTGCTCACAGGGTAGGTGAGACACGGTAAAAGATCAGCTAAGGAGAACAGTGACAGGAGAAACGGGAGTGACAGCACTCCCTGTCTTCTGTCTAACGTCCCACCCGGAGTACTTCCCTGGTCGATTGGTATCTTCAATATCCTCCTTCTACATATACATATATATACATATACATATACATACATATACATATAAAATTTATGTCATTATAAAGTTTGACATAAAATCTAGATCACCTGAAGATCAGGGCCCCCAGCCTTCTTTAGTTAGCCAACGAAAATATCACGACTTAACCTAACCAATCGTAAGGTCAACTGCACACCCTTGACGATTGGTTAAGTCGTGATATTTTCGTTAGTTAGCCTTATAAAGCTAACTAACGAAGGTTAGGGGCCCTGATCTTCAGGTGATCCTAAAATCTTAAAATTGGAGATTGTAGAATTTGAAGAATTGTGAGAATATCAAAATGATAAGATAATAAGGATTATAAAATTTTAAGTTCAAACGTTATGGCATTATACATATGAGCTTAAAATTAAAATTTAAATTAAAATTAAAAATTATAGAATTTTTAAATCTTAAGCTTAGCAAATACAGAATTTAAAGGACAGTGAGGAAATATATATATATATATATGAAAATTATTTCACGAAAGTAACACGTAAAAAATATTTATGATGAATAAAACCACGAAGGAAAGGAAACACAAAATGGTGCTCAAGCGCTTTCGTCTAATGACATCCTCAGGAACACTGAAGTACATAAAAAGGTTAAGCCTATATATAGGTTACAGAAAGAAAAAAAAAAAAAAAAAAGAAAAAATAAATAACATACATACACACACACACACATATATATATATATATATATATATATATATATACATACATATCTATATATACAAATACACACATACATACATACATACATATATATACAATAAACAGAGAAGTAAAAATAATAAAAAATTAAAAATTAAAACCTTAAAGGATTACCAGTGAGGCGTACAGATTTGTAAGGAAAAATATCGATTTTTAGCACAAGATCAAATGGATTATAAAAATACAAATTTATACTGGAACTCTGCCCGGGTTTTAACACAATGCTGCCTATGGTCAGGTTTCGATATATATAAAAAAATAAAATGCAAATTAAAAGTTAATCGATTTTTAGCACAAGATCAAATGGATTATAAAAATACAAATTTATACTGGAACTCTGCCCGGGTTTTAATACACTGCGGCCTATGGTCAGGTTTCGATATATATAAAAAAATAAAATGCAAAATAAAAGTTAATAAAGTAGAAGGCAAGTTTACCAAAGATTTAATGTTTTACCCTTCTTATCTAAATCTGTTTTAAAGGAATTCAACATAACAGGATCGAGTTGAAAAAGACCTTTGCTTATGTTGAAGTTATTTGAAAGTTGGATAATGGCAGACTCAAGAATATTTCTATTAACAATGTTGCTTGAATGGAATAAAACTGAAGCATTATTCCAATCAATACAGTGGGCTAACTCTGACAAATGGACAAAAAGGGCACTGGACAACTGTCCTGTTCTAACGGAATATTGGCTGTTTATACGTGGCTTAACCTTTTTATGTACTTCAGTGTTCCTGAGGATGTCATTAGACGAAAGCGCTTGAGCACCCCTTTGTGTTTCTTTTCCCTTCGTGGTTTTATTCATCATATATATATATATATATATATATATAATATATAAATATATATATATATATATATATATATATATATACAGGGTGGGCGGAAAGTAGCTCCCTATTTTGGATTGGTAAAAAAATACGTATATTATCCATTTATTTCAGAAGAAATAATATGAAAAGGTAGGCATACATGGTAGGTTTTCTCTGAAATTCAATGTGGGCTCCAACTCTTTCCATCAGCTTCTGGAGCCGCCCAGGAATGGCGTCCACTGACTTTAGCTGGAACTCCGGCGGGATGGAGGACATGACTTCCGAATTCGGTCCTCCAGTTCTTCCAATGTCCTCGGTTTGGTGCGGTAGACTTCTTCCTTTACCACCCCCAAAGAAAGAAGTCGCACGGTGTCAAGTCGGGGCTCCTGGCTGGCCATTGATGTGGACCACGACGACCCATCCAACGCCCAGGGAAGTGGGCATCCAGCCACTCACGGACAACAAGAGCGAAGTGCGGAGGGGCGCCATCTTGCATAAATATCAGATCGTCGATGTTCTCCCATGTGCTGACAACCGGCCAGACCTCGTTTCGCAACATAGCAAGGTACCGCTCAGCATTCATGGTGTTGCGCAGAAGGAACGGGCCCACAACCTGATCTGAGGTCATACCACACCACACCGTTTACACTGAACCGATTCTGCCGTTTTTCAGCGGTAACCGTGCGACTTCTTTCTTTGGGGGTGGGTAAAGGAAGAAGTCTACCGCACCAAAACCGAGGACATTGGAAGAACTGGAGGACCAAATTCGGGAAGTCATGTCCTCCATCCCGCCGGAGTTCCTGCTAAAGTCAGTGGACGCCATTCCTGGGCGGCTCCAGAAGCTGGTGGAAAGAGTTGGAGCCCACATTGAATTTTAGAGAAAACCTACCATGTATGCCTACCTTTTCATATTATTTCTTCTGAAATAAATGGATAATATACATATTTTTTTACCAATCCAAAATAGGGAGCTACTTTCCGCCCACCCTGTATATATATATATATATATATATATATATATATATATTAGGCTTAATATTTATAATTGCACCTCTTACACCTCTTATTTCAAATTTCCACAGTTTGTCACTCAATTTGAATTTTATGATTCTTTTGTCTGTTTCATTATTATTTCTTCCCACTCGGTGAGCTTCTGTAATGACATTTTCAGGAATATTATCCGGAGTTTGTCTCTGATGGTATTTCTAACAATTTGAGTGGGATTTTCGTTTGGCGAGCCTGGTCCACCGATAAAGTATAAAGCCTTGTGGTTTCGTTGTTCGAGGTCGCTGCTTAACTTCTCATTTTCTTGTATTTGGGTGTGTAGTCGATCTTCTAAGTGGATATTCTCTCATTAAGAGCGTTTGCACACTGCTTTAGTTCTTTGTTTTCTTTTACTAGCTTTTTTATTTTCTCAGCCAAGTGTTTGTTATCAGTATTACATTCCCTCTTTTTTCCTCGCTTCAAACTCGTCAATCCGTTGACGGAAGGGACTCTCTCCGCGAGAGGCAGCGCTCGTTGAGTGAGAAGGCATTCCTCTATCGGGGTCTATCCTGTTCCCTCACGGAGACTCCTGGAGATGGGGGAGCAGGGGAGACAGCGTTTGATGTGAAGGGAGAAAGCCTATCTCTCTCCTGTTCCCTCACGGAGACTCCTGGAGATGGGGGAGCGGGGGATGCCTGTTGTCGTTTTCGTTGTTGTTGAACTTTGCTTCTTCTCCTTGTCATTTTTTATTTATTTATTTATTTTTTTAATTAAGTGTATTCATTTGAAGCTTAGATATATGTTGATGGTTTTTTGGGGACTTAATGAGAGAATTTGATTCAATTTTTTGATAACGTTCTTGCTTTCATTAAATTTTTTATTTAAACATGGAGTTGAAATTCAGTCGTTCGTTCGTATGCTTGTTATTTCAGGGTCACGAGCACAATTTCTGGCCCTGTTGAACTAAGGTGGTAGTGCCGGAGGTCGCTATAAAAATTCAATAATATTTTTTATGTAATATTTAGAGCCCGGATGTTTAGGCACTAAAAAAGTCTGAAAAAGGCAGGCAAAGAGGCATAATAAAATGTCATAAAAGGCCAAAAAAGGCATTTATTATTTTTAATATAACATGCAAAATACAGGTACAAAACATCAAAAGAAGGTTAAAACAAAATATATTTTTGTATTTCTACCATACAAAATGAAGGTATAATTGAACAAGTGTACTAAAGTCTATTGAACTTGGTTGCACATGATGACCAGCATTTTCTTCAAATTATCAAGAGTGAAACACTACCGCCGGTCCGAGAGAAGATGCTTAAGTAGTGAAAAAGATCTTTCTACTTCGACTGAGGTGACCGGTGCTTATTTAAAACAAGCTACAGTTTCTGGATTCATGTTGATTTCCTCTGCCTTATAATTTCCTGCAAGAATCTTAGCTATATTTGTTATTTGTTCAAAGGTCTTTGTTAGCAGAAATCACACGCTCGCATTTTTCTCGTATAGCTTTACCTTTATCGCTAGGAACTTTACTGATTTCTTCAGTTATTTTGCTAAAAATAAGTGAAAAAGGCGCAGTGGGCACTGTGTCATGAAAAAAAGCATTAGCTTGGCGTAATCACACAAAAAGCCATAAAGAGGTACTTATGGCATTTATGGCAAAATCGGACTCTAGT
Organism: Bathynomus jamesi; assembly: GCA_023014485.1. Taxonomy (NCBI): domain Eukaryota; kingdom Metazoa; phylum Arthropoda; class Malacostraca; order Isopoda; family Cirolanidae; genus Bathynomus; species Bathynomus jamesi. The sequence goes on along the minus strand of JAJOZX010010233.1, from coordinate 52,519 downwards.
AATATTATAGTAAGTAATGTACCTAATCTAATGAGACTGTAACTGTGTAATTTCAGCACGTTTATAATTTTGTTTGAACAGTAACAACGGATCACTGACTTTAAACACTGTGAATTTTGATAGGAACAGGGAGCACGAAACTTTCAAGCGTCACCGGCACAAAGAAAACGAAAAAATAATAAATGTTTATATTTTTACCGGGATCATATTGATATCAGTCTTTATTTTTCAGATTTTTATTGATAGAGATATCGTTTGGTAGGAGTGGATCAAAGAAAAATAAGTTTGGAGTGGGTTGTGGCATGTATTGTCGGTAGTAAGTGTCAGTAATTGGACTCGAAGCTGCAGTATTGGAACCGTTATTTGCAAAGAAGTTGTTTAATAAATTAGCTACGTCTTTGGGATCACTGTAAGTGTTTCCGCCTTGTGTGAGGAAAGACAAAGATTTGTTTTCACCTTTTTTTGTGTTAATTAAATCCTCTCGAGTGTTCCATAGCCGTTTGAGGGTGGATTATTGTTCATGAAACTTTGAACAACAATGATCTGCTTTTCCTTTTTTAATGAATGCATTAACTCTGTTACAGTAATTTTTGTATATCTGTTCGGTAATAATATCAGTTTTTCATAATTTAAAGAGAGTATGCGTTTAAAACACACAATGAGTGCTGGGGTGATTCATCGATTGTGGTATCTAGTTTTAGATAGCTACTGCTTTTTACTTAAGAGGAAAGTTTGTGTTGAATATATCCATGAGTGTGTTTGAGAATGCTTGAAATTTTGTTTCACTGTCATGGTTACTTTCGGTTATTCTTGTCCAGTCAAAAGCTGTTATTTCTCTTAGGAATTTTAGTTTCTCATTATAGTTGTAAGATCTATAGTCGACTTTTATCATATGTTTTCCTGTGCGGAGAAATGGGTAATCAGCATGGTGTATGTAGGCAAGTGATCTGTGATATTTAATATAACACAGGCCTGCGATGGTTTTGTTGTCCGAAATATTTTAGCACTTATATAGTAATTTTTGCACGCTGATTCCGAAAATAATATTAATTTTTCGCCAGTTATATTTCATATTACATATATAAATAATGACTCAATTAAATTTGGATTAAAAACTACTGCCTATAAATGCTTCCAGATCAGAAGTGACGTCATAGCGTTTTCTAGAACATTTGAGAAACGCACCGCTAGTATATAAGTGATTGACAAGCCACGAGATGAGTCTGTCTAGTGCGTGCGAGGTTATCGTTCTTTATTATTCAAAGGTGCGCGGTGACTATATTTCTCTTTTGAAATTTGTTTATTTGTCGCTATGCCAACCAGAGGGTATGTAAATAGCCAAAACATTTTCTGTTATATTTGTGGAAAATTTACTGTGAAAAAACAAAGGCAAGATATTACAGACTTCAAGAAAGCATACTATGCGTACTTCGGAATGAAACTTGGGGATTAAGACAAATCATGGGCTCCACAAAAAGTTTGCAGTGTTTGTGTTGAACAACTTAGACTGTGGAGTAAAGGTAAAAAGGAATTTTTAGCTTTTCGGATTCCAATGGTCTGGCGTGAGCCTATAAATCACAGCAATGACTGCCATTTTTGTTCATATAGCGATTGTAACTGCAAGGCTACAATACTACAAATAAAAAGGAAATTTCGTATCCAAACTTTCAGTCTGCTATAAGACCTGTTGCTCATGGACCTGGTATACCTACACCTACTAAAACAAATACTCTTGATATAACTTCATCTGATTCGGTGTCTGATGACGATAGAAACGATGATATTGATTGTTTTCAAACCGAAACATCTGGTGAGCCCTAATTGTTTACACAAAGTAAACTTAATGATTTGGTAAGAGATTTGTGCCTCCCGAAGGATTCTTTAGAGATTTTGGGATCCAGACTTCGTGCAAAGAACTTGCTTTCTCCTGGGACGTCATTTTACTGGTACAGAAAACGAGAAAAGTAATTCATCTAATATTTTTCTGAAGAAAATTCACTGGTATATTACAACAATGTTTCGGAACTAATACTTAAGCTAGGTGCTGCAGTCTATGACCCAAATGAGTGGAGACTTTTCAATGATTCCTCCAAAAGAAGTCTAAAAGGCGTCCTCCTTCACAACGGTAACTTGTATGCATCCGTTCCTGTGGCTCATTCGGTTCACTTGAAGGAAACGTACGAAAATTTTGAGTTTCTTCTAGTTAAGGTTAAATACAAAGAACACGGTTGGCTACTTTGTGGAGACTTAAAAGTGATTTGTATGTTGTTATGTGAATAACGAGCACCCATACATCAAGACTTACCAGTTTGAAATTAGGGTCATTAGGAAACTTCAGTTTGTCAATACAGTTTGATGTATGCTCGTTATTCGCAAAAGTCCCTGTTGATGATATACTTGATTATTTAAAAGATAAGATCTCTGAACATTCTTTCCCTGTGCAACACAACGCTCTTATTGAGTTAATTAAGCTTTGCGTCAAAGATTGTAAATTTCAGTTTGAAAATAAGTTTTATGCTATGTCGTTTGGATTAGTGATGGGAAATCCCCTTTCACCGGTATTGGCTAACTTATATATGGAATTTTTTGAAAGCAGAATTTTGTCTACTATTGTTAATTTTAACCTTATTTGGTACAGGTATATAGATGATATTTTATGCCTTTGGCCTAATAATTTAGATGTTGACTTATTTCTTGGGAGGCTCAATAGTTTAGTCCCATCTATTAAGTTCACTATTAAAAAAGAAAATGACGGAAGCTTATCTTTTCTGAATCTAAAAGTTCGGAGATGTTTTAATCAGTTCAAATTGGTACTAAATTATGTTACCCTATTTCGTTTTTAGATAACTGCATAAGAAAAGCCAAGAATAAGTATTATAATAGTGTAACTGTAAAGGAATTTGAGCGTAAAAATATCCTTAGCCTACCTTACCACGTAAATTTTCAATATCTTCCGACTTTACTAAAAGCAATTGGTATCAATGTAGTCTTTAAGTATAATAATACTGCAAAATCACGCTTAATAAAGAATAGCCCGGATAATCTGGTTGGTTGTGTGTATTCGATCGGATGTACACAATGTGACTTAGTATATATAGGCGAAACGGGTAAAACGTTAGATATTAGGGTAAAACAGCATAAATATGCTTGTAGAACAGCAAATAATTCTAATGCATTGTTTAACCATATGTATAGATGTAATCATAGTATTAAGTGGGATAGTTCTAAAGCTCTCGTTAAAAATACAAATATAATCGAAAGGAATATTCTAGAATGTGCATTTATCCATTTTAAAAATAATTTCAATAACAGTACGGGAATGAATAAAATTGACAATATCTTGTTAAAATACCTTTTGTCTCTAATCAACTCCTGTTAATCTTGTGTTAATCTTTTTGTTTTTCTGTCCCGTTGTATATATTTTTGGTTATTGTGCCTCCACCCTTCATTTCCTGACGAGGTGTACTTCTGAATACACGAAAGGCCTTGGAATCATTTTTCTTTTTCCTTGTGGGTTTGCATCATTCATTCATTTCACGTGTCTAATTGTGAAATTCATCCCATATATATATATATATATAATCTCACCCAAACCCGCAAGGAAGGAAAAAAAACTAAAACATTGTTTAAAAAGGCTAATTAATTTCGGTCGGTTAGAACCAAGCCCTTTTTCAAAGCGATGAACTAGTTAAAATGCCCAACAAGGTTAAACACTTCCGTTCTGCCGAAGAACTGAAGCTTAAATGATTTAAATTTCAGCTCTTCCGCAGGACAGGACGGAAGTTTTTAACCTTGTTCCTGGAGATGAAGGATTGGGCGGCATGTTGTTGTTTTTAGATAACGTTCTTGCTTTACATTAAATTTTATTTATACATATGTAGTTAAAATTCACTCCATGAATGTCATTTGCAGTTGAAACAATGAGATGTGAAGGATTGACTTCAGTTTGAGGGGGGAGAGAGAGAGGAGGAGAGAAGGGGGAGGGGGAGGGGGGAAGAGGGGATGGATATTTAAATTTCTGATGGTGGCAATCGTTGGTAAATTAGTACTTTTTTGTTGTTTTGTCTTTCTTACTCTTTAATTCAGTGATCACTTATTTATTCCTTAACACTAAAAGGACGACGCTACATATTGGTAACCTTTCAAATACACGCATTCATAACTTAACCCTACAAAAAATTCCGGCGTTTAAAGGGTTAAATAAGTGGACAAAACACTTTTATAACAAAATAAAATGGATGAAAATCGGATGAAGGTGAAGTTACGTGCTTTTCATATTTATTTGCAAAACGAAAAGATTTTTCCTTACTTCGCAGATGCTCCAAACATTCCTCGCAACCTTCGTGTCACTGAAGAGGGCAGTAGATCAGTGTTCTTAAGTTGGTCGAGTCCAAACTCTCACCATTCAGCCATTTCATATACCTCCTCCTCGTAAAGAAGATGAATCAAGAAAGTAAGAAAGGTAATAAAATACTTTAACCACAAAAAACGTTTTTAGAATTGTTTTTATGCTTCTCTCGTTGCATTATTTCTGTTTCTACATTGCGACTCATGACCAATAACATAGATTATATATATATATATATATATATATAATATATATATATATATATATATATATATAATAACATATATATATATTATATATAATATATATATATATATATATATATATATATATATATACATATATATATATATATATATATATATATATATTATATATATATATATATATATATATATATATATATATATATATTCAGGATAAAAACGAAGATGTGGAGTAAAAAAGTAATTATATTTGGCTGCAGCCGACGTTCGGGCAACTCTACCCATCTTCAAGACCTACAGTAATTAATAGAGAGCTAAAATTAATAAATAACACAAAAGATATAAATGACAAGAGTTAAAAACCTAAACAAATGTACAAAATTAAAATTTTTCAATAAAAACAATTAAAAACAGGCTGGAACAAGATCAAATAAAAAATTAAATATATAAATGACACAAAATATAGGAATGATAGATGCAAAACCTAAAATTAAAATCATTCAAAAATAAAACTGTTAAAAAACCTTCACAAGTAAAAAGTTAAACGGAAAACACTAATAAACCGACACACCTGTATTCAAAAACAGCCATAAGAAACTGGAGCAAAAAGAAGACAGGGTCGCAGAGAAAATTTAGAAGGTAGTTGAACTAGTTAATGTAAAGGGGGTAACAGCCAGAATCAGTGTTTAGACTAGGGTTCAAAAACTTAATACTAAAGATTCGTAAATACGAAGCGAGGACAAGTATTTTAATGATTTAAGAATTTTAAAATTTTCAATAGAGACGTCAGTCTTACAATTAATGGAATGACTTCTGATAGCAGACTGTTCTTTTCTGAACAAAATCTTCCCCGTCCTATGACTAATACCTATATGGGAGCAAAATCTCGCCCGCAAAGAATGAACTGTACTGCCAACGTAGTTCCCCTGGGAACACCCAGGGCAGGTAAATAAATAAACGACAGAGCAAATCATTGCAGGGGGAATTTCGTCCTTACATCGGAAAAAACAATCAAAGGTATTACTTTTTACAAAGGCAATCTTAAAATCAGTGTGAAAATAAAATTTCCTCACAATATTTAACAATTGTTTCTTCACCAAAGAGTTAAAATGGTAGACATCAGGTAAAACAAGATATTTACAATTCTTAGGAACATCACACGTTGGAACAATTTTAGGGGAATATACATTATCAAGAAACTTACCAATAACACCTCTTACAAGATTCCGTGGAAAACCATTTTTAAAGAAATAATCAGTAAGAAATTCAAACTCATTATGTAGCAGAGCAAAGTTAGCAAATATTATAAGCTTTATGAACAAGTGTGCGAACAAAACTTAGTTTGTAATTAAGGTCGCAAAAACCATAGAAATTAAAACCCAAACCCGTAAACGTAGGCTTCCGGTACGTGGAAGTTAAAACTTTCGAGCCATATTTGGAGACCAAAACATCAAGGAAAGGAATAGAATCTTCAACTTCCTTTTCCTGTGTAAATACTATGCAGTGTGTTCAGAAAATTACAAAACTGAACTGATTGGTTCTCCGTTTGGAATAAAGCAAACATATCGTCAACATAACGTTTGTACAGTTTGGGCTTAAGATGAGGGGGGCACTCACAGAAGACCCCTTCTTCAAGATGCGACAAAAATATTTGCAAGAGCAGGACCCAAGGGGCTCCCCATTCCCACTCCATCCATCTGACAATAAATCACTCCTTGAAAACTAAAAAAATTATCCCTCACTTCCAAATTCAGAAGCTGCTCAAACTGTGCTCTGCCAAAGTCGTGAAAAAGTGAGTCCGAAAAGTGAGTCCGGCTGTGGAAATGCTTTATTCAAAATAATTTTAATGGTCTCATCCAAGGGAACATTTGTAAAGAGGGAAGATACATCGAAACTTGTCATGAACAATGAATTCATATCAAGTTTCTTAATTTCCGACGCAAAAGAAAAACTATCCTAAACACTGTATTAATTCACGGTAAATGGGGATAACAGTGGGACAAGAAATTTAGCAAGTTTGTAATTAGCCAAAGGATAGGACGCCAAAATTGGGCGTAATGGAACACCTACACTATGAACCTTAGGTAGACCATAAATAAGGCCCAATAAGAACCTGTTGCGTACAATGCATCATAAGTGGAGGAGTTAATAGCACGTTCCTGTTTAAGTTTAAGCAAAACACGGTTAACAACTTAACCCTGTCTTCCAATCGCTCAATAATTTTGGGAGCCGGTTCGTCTACCTTAGCAAATTTTAATGAGTCAGAGAGAATATTATGCATTTTTTTAATATAATCCGTTTTATTCATAAGCACAACCCCACTACCCTTATCTGGTTTAATTATGGCAACAGATTCATTTTTATTCAAACCCTTCAAAATCTCACCGTCTTCCCTGTGCAAAAAAATCGTGGAAAATTTAAGAGCCTTAATTTTAGAGAACAATTCATGGGATAATTGTGAAATATGTTGTCTAACTTTATCAAAATCATTGGCATCAACGGTTGGGAGAGCTTTCAGATCATGGGCTATCCTTTCAAAGTAAAAATAAAAATCAGTCGGTTTAAAACGCAAGTTAGGAAACTTAAACTTAAGGCCAAGAGACAAAAGAAAACGTTCATAAATCTTTATGACTGACCAGGATCCAGAAAAGAAGGGCGAGATAGGTTTAACTTAAACAGCCTGCGATCATGAATCTTGGAAATAGAACGAACGTATGAAAGGGAGGAAACTTGAATATTAGACACCATGTACACTAGGGTGGATCGATTTTACATTTCTTTCGATTTATTCCTATTATTAGAGACAAAAACTTGCGCATGCATGAGAAAATAGCCTCTGCAAAATCTTAGCTTAATAGGTAATCATCTTCTGCCCCCGGCAGAGCGATGAAAATCATATTTTAGTAGTCAAAAACGTATTTTTCTTATAATTTTTTAAATATTTCAATATGCGTGTGTGTTTTTCATGCCTAAGCAACGATATAAATGCTATGGGGAATATATAAATGCATTATTTAAGACAAAGAGCCGATCTGAAAATAGGTAATTTATATACATATTTTCAGATCGGCTCTTTGTCTTAAATAATGCATTTATATATTTCCCATAGCATTTATATCGTTGCTTAGGCATGCAATAACACACACGCATATTGAAATATTTTAAAAATTATAAGAAAAATACGTTTTTGACTACTAAAATATGATTTTCATCGCTCTGCCGGGGGCAGAAGATGATTACCTATTAAGCTAAGATTTTGCAGAGGCTATTTTCTCATGCATGCGCAAGTTTTTGTCTCTATTAGAATATGGAAATCGAAAAAAATGTAAAATCGATCCACCCTAATGTACACATAGTCACAAAATGAAACTGAGGCCTTCACCTGGCTTTAAAGAGCGCAAACATTGTTCAAGATATCATGCTTAAGCTTAAATTTTAATTAATTTCATTGTTGAGATAATATACCAAAGATGACCTATAAAACTCAGAAGAATAGAGAGAATTACGGTACAGTTTGTAGTATATAAAATTAAGAAAGACGCCTCTATTCCGACAGATTTCTAAAAATTCTAGGTCCAATTCAATCTTCTTGAGCCTTCTGACAGACTTCTCAAGTTTACGGCGGATTCTCAAACCCTCTAGTCCATAGCGCGTAGATACATATGAAATAGGATCCCTCCTAAGGAGACGACGTAGTTTTACATTCAGGATAAAAACGGAGACGTAGAGTAAACAAGTTTTTGAGTTTTCTGAACACACTGCATAAGAACATTGTATTTACACAGGAAAAGGAAGTTGAAGGTTCTATTCCTTTCCTTGATGTTTTGGTTTCCAAATCTGGCTCGACAGTTTTAACTTCTACGTACCGGAAGCTTACGTTTACGGGTTTGGGTTTTAATTTCTATAGTTTTTGTGACCTTAATTACAAACTAAGTTTTGTTCGCATACTTGTTCATAAAGCTTATAATATTTGTTCAAACTTTGCTCTGCTACATAATGAGTTTGAATTTCTTACTGATTATTTCTTTAAAAATGGTTTTCCACGGAATCTTGTAAGACGTGTTATTGGTAAGTTTCTTAGTAATGTATATTCCCCTAAAATTGTTCCAACGTGTGATGTTCCTAAGAATTGTAAATATTTTGTTTTACCTGATGTCTACCATTTTAACTCTTTGGTGAAGAAACAATTGTTAAATATTGGGATGAAATTTTATTTTCACACTAATTTTAAGATTGCCTTTGTAATAGTAATACCCTTGATTGTTTTTTCCGATGTAAGGACGAAATTCCCCCTGCAATGAGCTGTTTTGTCGTTTATTTATTTACCTGCCCTGGGTGTTCCCAGGGGAACTACGTTGGCAGTACAGTTCGTTCTTTGCGGGCGAGATTTTGCTCCCATATAGGTATTAGTTATAGGACGGGGAAGGTTTTGTTGAGAAAAGAACAGTCGGATCACTTTAACATATTGCTTCCCAGGAACCTCTCTTTAACATATTGCTTCCCAGTGTATATCACTTTAACATATTGCTTGTCAGTGTTAATCACTTTAACATATTGCTTCCAAATATTTAGGATAAGGAGTATGATAAAAAAGGGGGCTATAAAAGGGGGAATCATGACAAATATTAGTCCAATTACATTAAAACAAAAAATTTAAAGGACAAATAAAACAACCAATTCATTCTATGGGATATAATGCCCGGTTAGGTTAATTGAATGTCGAGTTAGGTCAACGGCAACTGTATGCCCTTGACAATTGGTTAGGTTAAGTTGTGATATTTTCGTTAGTTTTAACGAAAATATCACAACTTAACCTAACCAATCGTCAAGGGCATACAGTTGACCTAACCTGGCATTCAATTAACCTAACCGGGCATTATATCCCATAGAATGAATTGTGTTTTATTTGTCCTTCAAATTTTTTGTTTTAATGTAATTGAATTTGTAAATATGTTGTAGACCGCACGCCTATAGTGTAAATATCTTTGTAGACCGCACGCTATAGTAGCACCAATATTTTTATATAATCATTGGATCACTTTAACATATTGCTTCCCAGGAACCTCTCTCTTTAACATATTGCTTCCCAGTGTTAATCACTTTAACATATTGCTTCCCGAATGCTTTGGGAAGCAATATGTTAAAGTGATCCGAACAGTCTGCTATCAGAAGTCATTCCATTAATTGTAAGACTGACGTCTCTATTGAAAATTTTAAAATTCTTAAATCATTAAAATGCTCGCCCTCGCTTCGTATTTATGAATCTTTATGTATTAAGTTTTTGAACCCTAGTCTAAACACTGATTCTGGCTGTTATCCGCTTTACCCCTCCCTTCTAAATTTTCTCTGCGACCCTGTCTTTTTGCTCGTTTCTTGTGGCTGTTTTTTGAATACAGGTGTGTCGGTTTATTCTTGTAGTTTTCCGTTTAACTTTTTACTAGTGAAGGTTTTTTTAACAGTTTTATTTTTGAATGATTTTAATTTTAGGTTTTGCATCTATCATTCCTATATTTTTGTGTCATTTATATATTTTATTTTTTATTTGATCTTGTTCCAGCCTGTTTTTAATTTGTATTTTTTATTTGAAAAATTTTAATTTTGTACATTTGTTTAGGTTTTAACTCTTGTCATTTATATCTTTTTTGTCATCTATTAAATTTAGTTCTCTATTAATTAGGCCCTGAAGATGGGTAGAGTTGCCCGAAACGTCGGCTGCAGCCAAATATAATGACTTTTTTACTCTACGCCTTCGTTTTTATCCTGAATGTAAAACTACGTCTCCTTAGGAGAGATCCTATTTCATATATATATATATTATATATATATATATATATTAATATATATGTTAAACACAGACCGTGAATGGAACAAGGAACTCTTCTGGGAAATTAAATCCACTATAGCTCGATAAGTAATGATAAATGACAAATACTATAGTTTTTCCTTTTTCATGATGGAAACCCCAACGTGGGCACCGGATTACGTTGGGCTTTCCATCATGAAAAAGGAAAAACTATAGTAGTTGTCATTTATTATTACTTATTCGAGCTATACTGGATTTAATTTCCCAGAGGAGTTCCTTGTTCCATGCACGGTCTGTGCTTAACATGTAAGTGTCTCAGGGGACCATTCTGAGTTTGTGTGTGTGTATATATATATATTATATATATATATATATATATATATATGTGTGTGTGTGTGTGTATATATATATGTATATGATGAATAAAACCACGAAGGAAAGGAAACACAGAATGGTGCTCAAGCGCTTTCGTCTAATGACATCCTCAGGAACACTGAGGATGTCATTAGACGAAAGCGCTTGAGCACCATTGTTTCCTTTCCTTCGTGGTTTTATTCACCATAAATATTTTTCACGTGTTACTTTCGTAAAATAATTTTCATATATATATATATATTATATATATATACAGTATTAGAGTGGTGCTGAAAAATCGAATTAGATATATTTTAATGGGGAATGTCTTTTTTACTTTCCATTTGATGTTTTTATTCATTTTATGAAATATGAGCTCAATTCTTTTATATTAAGGGTGCCGCATTCCCTTGAATCTATTCTACATGAGATACATGAATGAATTTCTTGAAAAGTGGTGAAAGATAAATTGAAATTATAATTTATTGATATAAATCACAAAATTTAACTAAAATATGAACGAAAATGCTCTGGAAAAATGGCAAACATCGAAGTAATGAAAAAATTAAACATATAAACGAAAAATCCTTTAATGTAATAATGTACCCTTTACAACTGACTTTGTTGCACTGGGAAACTGTTTACGGTGTTGTGTGACGACTTCTTGTAATGCTCTTTTTTTGAGACTTTTCTTTGGTTGGGATATTGTTATATTCTTCAATAAGTGCTATCTTTTGTTCTGCAATGTCGTTGATAACACTGAAACTTGAAATAAGATTCTGCCACTTAACATACTTAGAATTTTGTGGCCAGGTCTCAGGATCTTTCTCGAGGAAGACTGCTGTAATGCTTAAGATCCGAAAGAATCGCATCGTCTTCCTTGTGACTAACTCTGAAATTGTTATAGTAGGAACCTTCTCAAGAGAAATTTCTGGCCGGATAGGAAGTCTGTTGGAGATGCGGAATTCTTTTTTAAAGCCTGAACCATCTGCCTCTTGACAGTAAAGTCTTTAGAGTCGTCGAAGAAAGACAATCTAATATTCTCCTCGTTCAAGTACCATGTGTGGCGAAGCGTTGCTGTTGTAGCAACTCTTGCAACGTCAGGGTCAATATCATAGTACTTGACCAAAGCTTTCAGTGTTTTCAAGTCATTATTAGGGAACTGAATCGCGTTTGTTGCTGTAAACCAAGCACGCACATAAACAAGAGCAGTGAAGAAATTCATCGCTCGGAGGTCTTTGAGCTGACGAGGCGTCAATTAAATTGGTTTCAGAGAAGGAACACCTTGAGACCATAGATAGCTTTAGCCATCCACCGAGCTCTGTGGACAGCACCAGGGGCATTAATTCGGATGACTCCACGAGGAGGAACTTCTCCTAAGAAGATCAACACTAACTCTAAGAACTCACGGTAGTCGGCTCGAGGATGGTTTTCATTCAAGGCCGCTGTCACAAATTCTACTGCCTCATTCTTCAGCTGGATATTAAGTAGTATAATGTGATTAGTTTCCCTATCAGTACTTGCATTGCTTATTCTTTCCGACACAATGGATGGCCAGTTCATCTTAAAGGGTTTAAAAAGTTGGATGTTTGGTCCTGAGGACGAACTCATCACTCGATTAAATACATTTGAAAAAACACCTCATGGATATGATGTCTGCAGGCAAAATAAAGGAGGTCTTTTCCAAGTTTTTGCTCTATGAGAACAGCAGCACCAGAACGTCGCTCAGAGTTACTAGCTGTTGTATCAGACACGGCAACTATGTGGTCTTCTAGTTCTCACTCTTTGAGTGATTCAACCACTACTCGTGCCATAGTTTCTCCCATTCCATTTTGAAGTTTTGGAACATTAAGAAGTTACTCAATGCCTAGACCGGAGACAACAATCGGGAGACGTTCGACCATTATAGGTTTCCCAGAGATATCTTCCATTTGCTTTGAGTCCCAATGAACCACACTTGGAACGGACGAATCAAGATTTGTCGTAGCATCAGTAATCTGCTGTTCCCTATGCTTAATTTGGCTGCGCCTAATAGTCCATCTGTTTAGAGCCATTGTCGATGGATCATGACCCATGGCTTTGGAGAAGGATGCCAATGTATAGACAGCATTTCGATCTGATACCTTCGTTCTGTACAGTGCAGCAGAGAGTTCTGAAGTAATTCTATTTGTGGGTCTACGGCACTTGGTAGGCAGAGAAGTGCTAAAAGTTTCTTCGTCAGATGAACTGGTGGAGTCAGTTTCACTGAAATCCGAGAGGTGAGAGACTGTGTCATTAAAATGTAGTTGTTTCGCAGCCTTTTCATTTCGTACATTTGTTGCGGCCTCTCTTCCCAGCATTCGCTTTTCCTTCTTCATCAAACTGACATCAGTAGTATGGTGGCATTTGGGGAGAGGAATTTGGGGTGCTTTGAAAGTTGCCCCTGGAGGCCTTCGCCTCCGTTATAAGGGAACCCCCCTTCCTTAAGTTCCTAACCCATTTATGGGGTCTCACCCTCCTTAATGAAGGGCATTTGCCCCTTGATGGCCCATTGCTGGGCCCCCTCCTCCTGGGGGGGAAATAAAAAATAAAAAAAAATTTTAAATTAAAAAAAATTTAAAACGATTCATCCTCGCCTTCCTTCACGAGAATAAAACCCCCTGTGGGGATCTTTCATGAGACAAACAAAAACAAACGTGCAAAAATAGATAAAAACAAGTAAACAAACGCTGGAAGCGTTCGTGCAGAAGATTAATTTCTGGAACACCAGCCTTCTGCTAATATATATATGTATATATATATACTAATAAATGTAACCATCACACATATTTTGTATATAAGAACTATAGGGTAAGGCAAAATAAAGATTTCTTTAAAGGCGTCCGTAATATCATCTTTTTGGTTTAATATATTAATAACGATACCACACAAAATAAAATTAAAATAAATACAATCAACTCATAAACAAATTTTGCCTTGTTCTAATATTTTGTATTACGAAATAGATCCAGAAACTATTAAATAAATTAATTATAATTTTATTTATCTAATTTAGGGTGAGACTAACATATTTCAATCCATTCATATAGTAACGTGATAACAATCATCATGAACAACAAATATTATCATATATATATATATATATATATATATATATATATATATATATATAAATATATTAGCCCTTTTAAAAACACTAGAATGATTGCATATACGTGCATTTTATATTTCATAATTTCAAATTCGATATCTTTCCTCATAGTTCATCCAGCTAACCTACAACGGCTGTTCTAAGCTATGCATGAAAATACATTTTCAATAACTCAATCTAGTCATGCATATTCGGATAGATTCAAATACTGAATCATCAATTCCATCTCTAAACATCCACTTAAACATTATTATCATTATCATTATTAATATTTATGTACAAGATTATTTAAATTAATCATATGATTTCTACAAAACATCTAGCATCTCAATCTTTTAACGTAGCATGACGCGTACATTATACTGTTTAATCATGCTATTTCATTTCCTATAGTCCTACTAAGTTTATCAACATTATCATACCATTAGCAATATAACACACACACACACACACACACACACACACACACACACAAATATATATATATATATATATATATATATATATAAATAAAACCAGATAAGGTGGGTTGTCCCGAAAATGAACTTTCTTAATATTACCAATTAATAGAAAACGATCAGGGGTTTTACAAGGCATAACTCTAGTATTTAACCCAGTAGCAAAGATTATCGGCCAAAAAATAGTCCTAAATCCACTATTCTAAATCCGTGTATTCTCTGTGATATATATATATATATATATATATATATATATATATATATATATATATATATTAGGGCGGGTCGATTTTCCACATGTTTTGAAATTGCAAGGTGAATAAGTGCCCAGTAGTTTGGTTTGGTTGAGAAATGAACCCAAAATAATTTTTAGAGCAAACGGATAAGGGCCTGCTTGCGGATTTGCAATTAAAATTTGTTATGGTTTTTGACCCAATTTCCGTCATACGGGATAGGTAAACTCGTCGTTTTTGAAGACATAATATTAACTAATTATAGATGTAGCAACTCAATATCATTTTCTATCCCAAGAGGAGACAATGCCTAATGTATATCATGTGTTTTAAGTGTAAAATGATAAAATTTCGTTGAAAAACATGCATTTTTGCTAATTTATTCACATATTTTGGCTACAAAACTTGAAAAAATACTTTCAAAAGGTGATCCAAAAAAATCACATGTTCTCATGTAAAAAGAAAAACTACTCATATAAATCATCATAAGATTGAAAAGTAATGTCTTTCTGACATAAATGCAGGACGCATCTTCCTGCTCAGTACTTTAGTAAGGATACACGGTATGGGAAGCCTCTGTCACTAATTTCACACTCCTCTCAACACTTTGAGAGTGAGAAGGCAAGCCTGGAATGTCTGGCTTAGTGTTAGTGTCCATGAATGACTGGATTTCATCAGATAGGTGCTGTGTGGTAGGTGGTTCCATGACATCAGGGTCAGTGAGGTCGATGAACTCATGCCAGTGATTTGCATTCCAATTCACCTGGAGAATTTTCTTCCCTACTTCCTGGTTGCTCTCCATTCTATAAATGAAAAATGAAAATGAAAATATAAATGAAAATATAAATATAAATAAAAATATAAATATAAATGAAAAATAGTACTCAAATATTGCCGTTTCAATAATACAAACAAATTACCCACTTAAAGTGACAATTATAATATTTTTTCCATATTTTTTGGAGAATAACTCAGCTTTGGCAAAAAAAAATAATAATAATAATTACAAGAAGCGCAAAATTTACCTGTGTCTAAGAGTGCGTATAGTCTGAAGCCCAAGATTCCTGATTCTGTCTTCATCTTTCACCATGGCATAGAGGATGTTCTCAGGTCGGAGGCAGAAAACATTACCCTGGATGTTCTGCTTTACAATGCGTTTCACATCATCAAGTGGAATCAGCCTCAGTCGGCTGATAGCAGAGAAGAGGATGCGAGGAGAATCATGCAACTTAGAGGATGCCTTTATCTCAAACCATGCAGGAGCATAAACTCGAACAATGTAATGGACCAACTGTTTCAAATTCAGGTTTGGTCTGTTGTCTCTTGTGTACAAACAAAGAAGTCGTATAGCAAGAGTTAACCATCTTGCATGGTTAAGTGGACCAATCTTCCAAGCACCCCATCTGTCATCTACTCTTCCTGATCCGATCCCTCTGCAATACTCATACAGAAGCCTTTGATCATGACTGAGGTATTTCAGTACTTCCTCTGGAATGTACCCTTCAATGATTGGAGTTTCCACAGCTTCAAACTGTACCTGAGGTTCATCCTGGATATCTTCTGCGCACCTTTGCTCAAGGGGCCCGCTGAAACTTCTTGGGCCAGTTGCCACTCCATCCATTTTTTTGTAAAGAGCTTTTAGTGGGAATTCATTCTGATGCAGTGCGTAACCAATAGTGTGCAGTTTCCTCCCCAGAGTTTCTTCAAGTTTTACCACTAAACCAGTCTTCCAGCCTGTGTCGGTTGCGGTATTATCAAGAAGAATGGCTCGGATACTTTCAAGGCTATTATATTCTTCAAGAACACTGAATGTCTCCTGAGCAAGGACCTCACCAGTGGCGCCTATAACAGGAATTGTTCTGTGGGTCAAGTAGGCGCCAGGAGATTTTCCATCTTCATAGGTGAAGGTGAGGTGATGTTCTGCGTCAACACACTTTCTGAGAACAGTTTCCCCTTCAGGTGTCTCTATTTCTTTGTAAGTCATGGTATTCTCGTCAACCTTCCCATCCACACCAACACAAATGAGCTGTGTCTTTTTCTCTGATTCCACACCCTTACTAAGTACCTTAATTTGGGCTTTGGCCCTGTCTAATTTGCACTTGTCAATCATTGATTGATGTCAACTTCAGGTCTTAGTAGGTGTTTGATGTCATGGAGCAAGGCATTCCCAAGAGCTGCGCCCAGATTTGAGGAACATTCACCTCTGACAAGTTCCATAGCATATCTGGGAAACTTTAAAAGGCTGTAGTCTCGTGAAGGCCTCTTCCGAGGCTGCCATTCATCTTCTCCTTCCTGAAAATAAATGGAAAATATTAATGCGTTTTCTGTTTATTTATTTATTTATTTATTTATTTAATTTATTTTTATTTATTTATTTATTTATTTTATTTATTTATTTATTTATTTATTTATAATTATATATAATTAATATAAATAAAAGGAAACTAACCTCGCCACCAGATGAACTGCTTGTAAGTCCAGATAACTCTGTAGGCTGTATGAAAGATCCTACTAGCTCAACTTCCTCCTGAGGTAGTACATGTTGCTGTCCTTGTTTGGCCTTCTTGTCTCTTTCGGCAGCAGCTGTGTCCACTGAAGACAGCTGGTATGCACCCTTAGGACCTGTTTTGGATCGCTGATCACGAAGGTATGCTCTTTCTTCAAGTGGCACCTTTGCATTTCGAGGGCAAACACAGATGATGTGTTCTTGTGTACACTTGTCCTTCTTACAGTATACTCTTGAATCACTGCAAGGCAAAATATCCAAAGAACAGGAACAGGCAGAAATATCAAAAAGTTTATCCAAGTTAGCATCCAGATTTCGCTTGACACTTGCCTTAGCATGCTTGCGATTAATGTCTTTCACAAGAGTGAGTAAGTGTTTAACCTTTCTGTCAATGGATTTGCCATTAATCAAAGGCAGCCTTGGATTCACTGAAGACAAAATGGATTTTAAATCCTTGCTAACTTGCTGCACTAAGTCCCAAAAATCTGCGCCAGGGTTAGCATGATTAAGGTCATAATAGTATTGAATCAGCTGCCTATAAGTGCTTGGTTCGGTCATTAATAATTCACAAGGACCACCTCCATACTTTTCTTCACTTTTCTTTCGGGTCAGGTGTCTTGTTTTCGCTTTCGGCATTATTTACACCGGAAAATCTGAAACATAATGAAAAGTGTTAATGCGAATAGCAATATGTAAGAAATAAGCGTGAACGGTCACAGGAAATATAATATTTCACCATTATTTTTTAATAAAGATGCATAATTAATAATTATATAAAAATACAAGCAAAACGTTGATATTTATGCTTATAGAAACAAGTTAATAATTTTGGGATTGCTTTGTTTTGGTTGCGCGTATGCCGCATACAGGATTTTACGCATGAAGCGACAACAGAAAAAATTAAAAACTTAAAAGCTAAATTCGCATTCTGATCTTTTATCAAAATGCATTTCTTTGTGATTTTCACATTTCATAGATGAAACGACAACTACTGGATGTTTATTCGCTTTCTGGTACCAACTTCGACCACCCCTAATATATATATATATATATGACTTTTTACTTGTCTGTGCTCGATTTCTACCCATTCTTCAACGGAATGTACACCATTTATCTGCTGCAAGTAAGAAGTTGGGGCGTAGGAGGAAATTATTATTATTATTATTATTATTAGTAGTAGTAGTAGTAGTAGTAGTAGTAGCAGTAGTAACAGTAGTTTAAAATTTATCTTCATTTCTACATATCTGTCTAGGTAAGCATTCACCATATCGATGTTGGTATGTAATATACCTTACCTTATGAACCTTATGTTGTTTCGTGCGTTGGTCTCTCTTCACACGGAGGTCAAGTTCGTGGCCCCGCTTCTATATATACCTGAAACAACCAAATGTACCCAAAGGTTGTTTGATGCATGAGCGCGCAAACATGAGTACTCTTTAATAAACACCAAAGTAGCTCGTACAACGTGTACAGGTCTGCAAATATTAATCAACAACGATAGTGCCATCATTATGACTGAATTATACTAAGAACAATCAGTGTATTAAATGAGATTTTTCACTTAAAACATATTATTAACTATCATCCAATAACTTCATTGCATATATCTACCTGAACATCGATAAACAGTTAGATAGGTAAGCACCCAGATGTTACAGCTATTTATAGCATGATTCTGATTAATCAGTTAATCATTGTTTCGAATTTAATCATTAATTAATCAAAATATTTTTTAGAAAATGATGGAAATGATTAATTTTCCTCATAATTTCAGCATCATTCTACCTTAAATTTTGTAATGTATCATTTGAATTTTGCACCTTTTTGCATGTATAAATTGTCTTATCCGCCCAGGCCTGATTTCTTGAATTATAAAACAAACTAAATGTTTGAGTAAAATGTTTTCTTCGGTCTTATCGCACGCAACAGAAACAATAAAGCTCTTTCTTACTCTTTTCAGAAGCATTTAATTTTTATTTAGCTTTAATCAGTTAATCATCGATTAATTAGAAAATCTCATCATTCACCACTTTTTCCTAAAAAATATTAATTTTTCATGCCCTACTATTGATACAAACAAGTTGGAACGCTGATTCGTTAAAAATTCAGATTTCAGAAATGAAAAATCTAATCATCATGTGAGGTCTGCGAGTTCAGAATTCTATGAACCTATATTATATACATATATATAGTGATTATAGTGATGCACCCCCGAATTACCTGTAGTAAGCGTTCGTTTAGTAGTCTCGTGCGTATTTGAGCTGGAAAAAAGAGGTTGATCATTTAAAGATCTTCATTGCTAATTATTAAGAACTCCAAGATTTATAAGCAATAAGTTATCTTTTGGGGTACTTGTATAATAGGAATGTTTGGTCGATGGTCTACAGCTGAATGTGTAGCTGACATGATTCAGTACAGGTATGATTAGGCGCTCACTTATTACGCCATCTGTAATGTATGTTTTCACTAAGGGTAGCTGCTGTCATTTTTGAGGAGAAACCTTGTAAGTAGATGGGGCTTTGTACAATTAAAGATTTGTGGTAGAATCTTTCAATAGCTTTTGATATGTCCAACACAATAGCGAAAGTTTCGCCGAGACCCCGAAAGGAGGATGACCCACAGTCAGAGAGATATGCAAGAAGATCGGTAGTAGTGCGTCCCTTGTGGAATCCATACTGACGATCTGGAAGAAGATTGTGCTAAGAGAGGTGTTTAAGAATCTTCCTATTAAGGATAAATTAAAAATTTGAAAGAAACCAAAGCATTTGGTCATTCGATGGAGGGTTGAGAGCGGTCTCCTTCTTTGAGACAGGCTGAATGAAGGCGAACTTCCAGCAGGAAGGAAAAGTAC
Organism: Bathynomus jamesi; assembly: GCA_023014485.1. Lineage (NCBI taxonomy): Eukaryota > Metazoa > Arthropoda > Malacostraca > Isopoda > Cirolanidae > Bathynomus > Bathynomus jamesi. The sequence goes on along the minus strand of JAJOZX010010233.1, from coordinate 32,630 downwards.
AAGATGAGAGACAAAGACGTGGAAAGACAAATTTATAGTGTTCGTTCCTCCATAACCAGAAATTTAACATCAAGTAATACTTATGTGAAAGATAAAGAGCTGCCAATTAAAGTTTAAATACCTTCAGATCTAATTATTTATATATATATATATATATATATATATATATAGCAGGGCCGCCGCTTCCATTAGGCGACGTTAGTAAATGCTAAGGGCGCCAAAGATCTGGGGGCGCCAGCGCCTCCCGCCCTGTGCACGTCTGATAGTATTATGTAAGAACAACATGAAAAAAATAATGAAGGAATGAGAAGCATAGACAAATGATGAAAGGTTGTACGACGTATGTACACCAGTTTAGCTTGACTGATATTTACATAATTAACTTATTCATCTTATTGGGTCATTATAGAACTTTCACTATCACGACCTTTAACCCTTTAGGGACGGGAGTCGTAAATAAGCGATTTAAAAATGTTGCGCGCACAGACGGGAGTCGTCAATAAGCGACTCGGCTTATTTACGGCTTAATATGAGTTCCGGGAGTCGTCAATAAGGGAATAACTGTTTTTATGTGACATATGCCCTTCTTGCTTGGAAAAAACAGTAGATATGTCCTTTTTGCACGCATATTTTAGCACTTTTGAGCGTTCTGATTTGTTACTACACTACATATGCCTCGCTTTACTCGCTGTTTTGATTGGTCATGACACTTTCTTGAACTGTGAAATGATTTTATAATTTTATAATAAATGTATGTATTAGCAAATTAAAATAGATCAGTGTAAGGCAAATAGTTTCTTCAATATGGTACCTTGATTACTTTGTGGGCAAACCCAATCGTGAAGTGGGAGGCTGGACTCGCAGACGTCACATGATGATTAGATTTTTCATTTCTGAAATCTGAATTTTTAACGAATCAGCCTTCCAATTTGTTTGTGTCTATAGTAGAGCATGGGAAATTAATCATTTTTAGGGAAAAGTGGTGAATGATGAGGTTTTCTAATTAATCAATGATTAACTGATTAAATATGAATAAAAATTAAATGCTTCTGAAAAGAGTAAGAAAGAGCTTTATTGTTTCTGTTGCGTGCAGATAAGACCGAAGAAAACATTTTACTCAAACATTTAGTTTGTTTTATAGTTCAAGAAATCAGGCCTGTGCGGATTAGACAATGTATACATGCGAAAAGGTGCCGAATTCAAATGATACATTACAAAATTTAAGGTAGAATGAGGCTGAAATTATGAGGAAAATTAATCATTTCCATCATTTTCTAAAAATATATTTTGATTAATTAATGATTAAATTCGAAACAATGATTAACTAATTAATCAGAATCATGCGATAAATAGCTGTAACATCTGGGTGTTTACCTATCTAACTGTTTATCGATGGTCAGGTAGATATATGAAACAAGGTTATTGGATGATAGTTAATAATATGTTTTAAGTGAAAAAATTCATTTAATACACTGATTGTTGTTAGTGTAATTTAGTCTTAATGATAGCACTATCACTGTTGATTAATATTTGCAGACCTGTACACGTTGTACGAGCTACTTTGGTGTTTATTAAAGAGTACTCATGTTTGCGCGCTCATGCATCAAACAACCTTTGGGTACATTTGGTTGTTTCAGGTATATTACAGGTTCCATGTATATTCCCCCCATGAAAATTCCACCTACGAAAATTCCCCCCAGTAAATTCCACCCAAGGAAAATTCCACCCACAGAAAATTGCACCCACGAAAATTGCACCCACCCAAAGAAAATTAGTTTAAGTTTAAAATGTGTATTATTATTTATAAATTTATTAAAAATTTATTACAGTAAAAAGTAAAAGATTTATTTCAAATTTATTACAGTAAAAAGTAAAAGATTTATAAGTAAAAGATATATTAAAAAACAATTATTCGACGTTTAATGAAGACTGTATGCAATGCTCTTGAGGAACTCTAAACTATCTGTATTATTATAGCGCTCCACTAGTCTCTTCAGTCTTTCATTTATTATCTGATAGGTTTTTCGTGCGGGTCGCGGGTAGCAAAAATTAACCAAACTATCACGACTTAACCTAACCAATCGTCAAGGGCGTACAATTAACCTAAAAAATAAATAAAAAAAACAATAAATTTTTTTTATTTATTTATTTTTATATATTAAAAGAAGAGGATTCTTTATACTGTACGGCATTGACGATTGGTTAAACTAATTTTCTTGGGTGGGTGCAATTTTCGTGGGTGCAATTTTCTGTGGGTGCAATTTTCCTTGGGTGGAATTTACTGGGGGGAATTTTCGTGGGTGGAATTTTCATGGGTGGAATTTTCGGTACACCATATTACATACCAACATCAATGTGGTGAATGCTTACCTAGACAGATATGTAAAAATGGAGATAAGTTTTAAACTACTGTTACTACTGCTACTACTACTACTACGAATAATAATAATAATAATAATAAAGTTTCCTCCTACGCCCCAACTTCTTACTTGCAGCAGATAAATGGCGTACATTCCGTTGAAGAATGGGTAGAAATCGAGCACATAAGTAAAGAGTCATATATATATATATATATATATTATATATATATATATATGGGGCAGGGACAATTCGACGTGGCCGACTCGATGCGACCCAACTCGATGTGGCCGACTCGATGTCAGGACAACTCGATGTCAAGCCAAGTCGATGCCAGGCCAAGTCGATTTCATTTTCTTTATATATTTAATGTGGGTTAACTGAATGCCCGGTTAGGTCAACTGTACGCCCTTGACGATTGGTTAGGTTAAGTTGTGATATTTTCGTTAAAACTAACGAAAATATCCCTTAGGGATATCACATCGAGTTGTCCTGACATCGAGTTGGCCACATCGAGTTGGGTCGCATCGAGTCTCCCACATCGAATCGTACCCAACCCATATATATCTATATATAATATCAGATAATACACGGATTTAGAATAGTGGATTTAGGACTTTTTTTTCTCCATAATCTTTGCTAAGGGGTTAAATATTAGGGTTATGCCTTGTAAAACCACTAATCGTTTTCTATTAATTGGTAATATTAAGAAAGTTGATTTTCGGGACAAACCACCTTATCTGGTTTTATTTATTTATATATATATATAATATATATATATATATATATATATATATATATATATATATATATATATATATATATATATATTATATATATATATATATATTAGTGTGTGTGTGTGTGTGTGTTATTATATTGCTAATGGTATGATAATGTTGATAAACTTAGTAGGATTATAGGAAATGAAATAGCATGATTAAACAGTATAATATACACGTCATGCTACGTTAAAATATTGAGATGCTGGATGTTTTGTAGAAATCAAATAATTAATTTAAATAATCTTGTACATAAATAGTAATAATGATAATGATAATAATGTCTAAGTGGATGTTTAGAGATGGAATTGATGGTTCAGTGTTGAATATATCCGAATATGCATGACAAGGTTGAGTTATTGAAAATGTATTTTCATGCATAGATTAGAACAGCCGTTATAGGTTAACTGGTTGAACTATGAGGAAAAATATCGATATTTGAAATTATGAAATATAAAATGCACATATTCGCAATCATTCTAGTGTTTTTAAAAGGGCTGATATATATATATATATATATATATATATATATATATATATATATATTAATATTTGTTGTTCATGATTGTTATCACGTTACTATACGAATGGATTGAAACATGTCAGTCTCACCTTAAATTAGATAAATGAAATGAAAATGAATTTATTTAATAGTTTCTGGATCTATTTCGTAATACAAAATATTAGAACAAGGCAAAATTTGTTTGTGAGTTATAATGTTATAATGTTTCAGACCAACAAAGACCCTAGGATCCACTCATGGTTGGTCTACCTAACTGTGTTCGTAATTTGTATTGTGTATGTCCTCCGTGGTGGCGGAGGGGACCTACAATTTTACGTGGGTTCCGAACCACAAGAACATAAGAAATTTATGTAACAACTGCCTGTACATTCGCAACTACCAATTTTTGCAAAACTAAATAATTATCAATTAAAAACTAATTAATTATCGATTTAAAACTAAAGATAGAATCTCTGGATCCAGAGGATCAAGTCATAATAGACTACTATCCACATATATGTTACACTCTATATCTATTTATAACCGACATGCAATATATCAGATCCAAAGAATCCAGTCATTTTCATTACGGTATCCATCAATACTAGTACCTTGCCCAACGAAAATAAGTCACGGTCCATATCGATTGCGGACCAAGTCAAAATTTACAACAATATACATTACAATATATATACTTAGGAGGAAAAGTGTACGTGTGGCTGTAAAGACTGAACAGTAATGTAGAAATGTGTGTGCACCCATTTTGGGTCTCCCATTTCAAGGTGTTTGTGGGGCAAGTGAAGATCATGAGTTTTTCAATACCTCACAGTACTATGGGGGGGCACCGCTCGGCAGAGGAATCTCTTAAATGGGGTGTGTAAGGACAGAGAGTATCCCCTAACCCAAGATGCTGCCTCCCTATATCCCACAACACTTGTGTTGAGCTGTGGGATCTATCACCACAAAGCCTTAATTTTACTACCTTAAACTATACCCAATCTATCAACATATGCGTCTAATCGATTTTTAAACATGTTTATAGACGTGCTACTAATTACTTCTACCGGAAAACTATTCCACCTATTTACTATTCTATGCGTAAAAAGTTTTTGGCAACTGCTGTCTCGAACCTTCTACTTGTCAACTTACACCCGTTATTTCTAGTCCTATATATTGAGATATTTCGAAAAAGCTATCTCTATCTACGTTATCGAACCCATTCATAATTTTGAAAACCTGGATTAGATCACCCCTTAGCCTCCTAGTCTCGAGTGTTGTTAATTTTAACTCCTTAAGCCTATCCTCGTACGACTTTGACCTAAGCGACGGAATCATCTTAGTTGCTCGTCTTTGAACTCTTTCGATTTTGTCTATATCTTTGCGCATATGCGGATTCAAAATTGGACCGCGTACTCCAAATGGGGTCTAACTAATGATTTATAAAGTGGAACTATAATATCGCGCGATTTGTACTCAAAATTTCGAGCTATAAAACCTAACACTTTGTTCGCCTTATTGACCGCTGCTGTACTTTGTTTCGCTACTTTTAAATCACCAGTGACTATAACTCCTAAATCTTTTTCCTGCTCTACGCTTGTTAAATCTTTCCCTGACATACTATACGCAAAATTACCGTTACGCGAACCTATATGCAAAATTTTGCACTTATCAACGTTAAATCTCATTTACCATGTGACTGACCAATCAACGATTTTATTCAGATCTTCCTGGATTTTACCTCTATCTTCGTCATTAATTGCCCTACCACCCAGCTTCGTGTCATCCGCAAACTTTGAAACTGTACTGACTAGGCCGATATCTAAATCGTTAATATATATAAGAAAAAGCAAGGGGCCCAACACAGAACCCTGAGAACGCCACTCGCTACATTAGCCCAACACGACTCCGCTCCATCAACGACCACCCTCTGTTTCCTACCTCGCAACCACTCTTATATCCAATTTATTACTACACCCCTGATTCCATGAGCCTTAGTTTTCTCAATGAGTCTTTTGTGCGGTACGGTGTTAAACGCTTTTTGAAAATCTAGATACACTACATCAACCGGCCGATGACTATCGTAAACGTCAACCACGCTTTGAAAAAATTCTAAAAGATTAGTTAAGCAAGATTTGTTTCGCCTAAAACCGTGCTGCATATTTCTAACTAAGTTATGCAATTCTAAGTGTTCGCCTATACGATCCCTAATTATTGATTCCAGTAGCTTACCTACAACAGACGTTAAACTGATTGGCCTATAATTTCCCGCCGCACCTTTATCGCCTTTCTTAAAGATAGGTGTTACGTTTGCTAACTTGAAATTATCTGGTACGCACCCATCAGAAATAGACGCATTAAAAAATCTTTGTTAGCGGCACAACAATGCTATCTTTTTTCTTTTAATCTTTTAGTTGTATGGAATATATGGAATCCAGCCCCGGTGATTTACGCGTTTTCATTTTATCAATATAGCGCATTACTTCCCCTTCACTAACCACGATATTTTCCAAAATATTACCATTATCAAAAGGTATTATGTCTATGACCGTAGGGATATCGTTACATCTTCTATAGTAAAAACTGACGTAAAAATTCGTTTAGCAAGGTAGCCATTTCCTTGTTTTTCAGAAACTAGATCTCCGTTACATTTTCAAAGGCCACAAGACACTTTTTACTGGATTTCTATTATTGAAGTATTGAAAGAATCGCTTGGGGTTTTCTTTACCGTCACGAGCTATGGAGATTTCAAATTCGCGTATTTATTCTAATTTTATTTTGTGTGGTATCGTTATTAATATATTAAACGAAAAAGATGATATTATGGACGGCATTAAAGAAATCTTTGTTATTTTGCCTTATACTACAGCTCTTATATGCACGAACGCTTCCAGCGTTTGTTTGCTTGTTTTTGTCTGTTTTTGCACGTTTGTTTTTGTTTGTCTCATGAAAGATTCCCACAGGAGGTTTTATTCTCGTGAAGATAGGTGAGGATGAATCCTTTTTAATTTTTTTAAAAATTTTTAAACCAAAAATTTTATTTTTGTATTTCCCCCCCAAGGAGGAGGGGGGCCTCGCAATGGGCCCTCAAGGGGCAAATGCCCTTCATTCAGGAGGGTGAGACCCCATAAATGGGTTAGGAACTTAAGGAAGGGGGGGCCCTTTATAACGGAGGCGAAGTCCTTCAGGGGGCCCTTCCAGGGGCAAGTTTCAAAGCACCCCAAATTCCTCTCCCCAAATGCCATCATCCTACTGACATCTGCACATCCCATTGAAGTTGATGTCCTTCCTTCACACAACTGGGTCTGAAAGAATTCTCTGTCTTCAGAGATTTTGATCATCTCCTCTGCTTATTGATGAGATATATCGAATGTATTTGACAAATCCTCAATAAAAGCCACTCTTTAGCTTTTTGAGTAGCTCCTCCACGCTTGGCACCTTTCTGAAGGGTCTTCCATCGTCCATGAAGTCTCTCCAGCCTTTGAATGGCATGCTTCATTTGCGTCGTTGGGATGCGTGCCTTTTCCCAGAACATAAACACCTCCTCTAGGTCTAGGGTGGCTTTGGCACTTTCACGAATTGTCTTTTTCATATTTTTGTGGTAGTGAAAAAATATACGAACATCTTGCGAAGGGAGACGAGCACCTACAATTTTGTATGAAGGACTTCCGACAAGATAAATTTCTGTTTGTGACATTGTATCATACATACTGCCATTATTACAAAATATATAAATCTGAAAATAAAGCATGAAAATTAATAATATTCACATGTTATTAAAATAAAGGTTACTATCTTGTGAATAAAATTATACAATTCAGTACCTTCGACAAATAAAGACTGCAAAAGTGCAGTTTTGCCTCACAGCTCATACTGAATAAAAGTAGCCTCTCTTGAGACTTACTTATGAGCCACGGCCAAAGCCAATACTTAGTTAATATTGGTTAATAAATATGACCCTAAAATATACTCTGTACCACACGTACCACACCAACACTATGCCTATTCAAGAACTGAATTGGTTATTACTTTATATTATTGGATTTTTCGAACTATAGGTAACAGAAAAATTTGGTCGGCATGCGGCACTTCTAAATATTGATATAAGAAGACAAAACTTGGCATGTTATTCATTAGCATAATGGAACAAAAAAGTGGCCTGGCAAGATATATATATATACAGTATATATATATATATATATATATATATATATATATATATATATATAAAACACGCATGACCATGTGTAGTTTATGTATGAAACAAAATGCAATCACTAGGACCTCCTGAGTCGTAATGTGATGGTAGCGTTCGCGTCTCCTACTCAGGAGGTCCGAGTTCGAATTATTGAGGTTATTTTGTTTCGTAAAAACGTTTTACATTTCTGAATGCTTTACTTTTAAAATCTAGAATTAATTTTCTTAATAAATTGGTTGTGTTTGTATAACCGAACAATACAACGCTAAAATGCTAACAGTTTTCTTTGCTCTAATTGGTCATAGATATTAACAGTCTGAAATTGTTGTTTTGTTCTTTACAGTCTACATTGAAGATACAGGCGTCCGTGAAATTAAAATTTCAAGCCAAAGGAGTTCGTATACATTAAAGGAATTGATTCCACATACAACTTATACTATATATATATTATATATACTATATATATATATCAGTACTATATATAATATATATATATATATATATGTTAACCCCTCCGTCTATGGCCCTGGGTTGGTTCGAAGTCGACGACGGGGTTCTGGTTAGGAGGCAGCAACGGATCTGTTACTTGCAGTAGTTTCTTCTATACTACTCTCGAGTTCTTTTAGTGGCTCGGAGGATTCTGAGAGGCTTATTAAATCTTTGAGGTTTCTCCCCGATTCTTCTTGTAACTATCGGGAGATTCTAATGACTAAGTTTTTGAAGAGGAGCACGGCTCGAAGGAGAAGATAAAGACTTTTCTTACTGTGTTTTACTCCTAAACTGTTACAGGTAATCTCAGCCTCGTAGTTGGAATCAGAACAAACATGGAGAAATTTGTGGGCTTTATATACCCCAATTCTACTAACATCATCATTATTAAATGTTGAAGAGGCTGCATTATTTTTGCACAATATTTGAAAAGAAAGTAATCTTTTAGCTTGTGGTAAGGTTTAAACGAATAAACAAGATATTTGAAGATGAAGCCATATTTTTATCATAAATTGCGTATTTCAGATTGATGTTATCATGATCTGCAAGTTAACTAAAAGTGGAAATTGAACTATGCATACTTTACACTAAATATGCATATGAGTAAAAATTAAAGGTTTAAGATTACAATTAAATGCTTAGCAAGACAGAGACTTCATCTTTTATAACGAAGAAAGAATGTATACAAAACATGACATGGCAAAAGTTACTCAGGATTCATTATTAAGCAAATCTAAAAATGATTATGAGATTTTAAAAAAAACAACAGGTCATCATTATTGGCAAAGTAGAAAGCACATCAAAATTTATGCCAACGGAAAAATAATAATAAAAAAATAACATAGTATCGCGATTCTACATTCCTTATGGCGAATAATGTCGGGTCGGACATTGAGTACATTGTAATTTTGGTCTACTGTAACTATGATTATAATTACCAATTCATTTATTATCGTTAACTTACAATTTCATTAAAGTACATTGACTACGTCATTTAGTACATTACATTATTAAGTACAGTTTCATTTAAGTACATTACATTATATTAAATTAAAGTATTACAGTTAATTATAATTAAACAGTTACTATAACTTTGTTTTGTTAGTGTTTCATATTAATAGACAATTAAGATGTTAGAAATATAATACAAAGTACATGGGCACATACGGTATGTATTTATATACAACATATATGTTATAATTTGAATCAGAGCAAAAGGAGATTTTTATCTTAGAAGCGTTCAATTCTGTTGAGTGATCGAATTCCGATCACTCAACCTCAGCATTTTTGAGTTCAACTCGGGAGGTCATATAATTAAAAAATTAAAAATGAAAAAAATAATACGAGAACGTTTTTTTCGCGTTCCCGAACGAACTGCGAAGTTTTGCATTTCATGATTGACACGAGTAAAGATGATTATTTAATAAAAATTACATACGATAATGGTCAAGCTAAAATATGGACGTATGGGGGCGGGGATATGTCGATAATAGTTATATTTATACTACATAACATAAATAATGACTTCTATGGTGTACAGTTTTTATTATGATGATATATAAATTTTCATACATTGGATACTAGATATATGATGAAGGGAAAATGTGACGTCATAGTTATTGAATTTTTACGTATAGTACGAATCATTGTTAGGAAGATTTACAAGAACAAATTAGAGACAGAGTGGGAAACGTAAAGAGAATAAAGTTATTTTATGACGTCATAGTGCATAAGTCATTATTACAAATCGAAATTCTATCCAAAACTCGCTTCTGCGATTTTGGCTTATGTAAAAATGGACAATGAATCCATATAATGATGGTGTAGGAATTGTTCATTGTTCACTTTTTACATATATATATATATATATATATATATATAATATATATATATATATATATATATTTTTTTTTTTTTTTAATAACTATTTCTGTATGTAAGTTACAATTAGCAATTTTATGCTAATGAATTTACACTTTGGAATATTTTTATTTTAAAGAAGAATATTTTCAACATGATCACCAGATTTAAACTTGCTCTGAAGTTTAAACACTTAAGGGTAAAGTAATTCCTCACCGTTACTCGGGAAGATTTGGTTAACGATGCCCTCGGTCCCCATATTGCCTTGACCTGAATCGTTGATTATTATTTTGCATTTATTTAAAGGACAAAGTCTACAGGAATAATCGGACTCATCAGATACAAAATGAAATAACAGCTGTGACAAACGGAACTACACAAGTTATTTTAGCACCTGTTCAAAATTTTAGAGCACGTTTAAATCAAATTATTGAGGTCAATGATAATCAGATTGAAAAGTTTTTCTAAACGAAAAAAATTCTAAAGTGTATAATTTATTGACATAAAAATGGTTACTGCAATCCACATACAAAAATAATTGTTGAAAAATAAAGCCTATCCTTTCGTGTGTGTGTGTGTGTGTGTGTGTGTGTGTGTGTGTGTGTTGAATAGGAAAATGAATGTTCGTTTCCTTACTCTAATTATATTACTAGGTTAAATATTTCATAGTACTGAAATAAAAAAATTTATAATTCAGTGGACAATTGTATGATGCTAATTACAAGATAGAGTTAGAGCAAACTTAAGCCGAACGAAGGAGGTGCGCTGTGGACGGCACAAGAAACAGCTGCGCTGTGTAGATTACAGAGAAGTATTATAGAAGATAAAGCTACCAAAGACCCGAGGATCCACTCTAGGGTAGCTAAAGAAAGAAATAAAGTAGGAAAGATAAGAAGTGGACAGTCATAGAAAATTCTAAGTAAAATTCATACCATACTTACATCAATGCAGGTGTTGATCTTTACTCAGAAACAATAATTTTCACACCATCCGTACACATCACATCGTGTATCCGAAAACACATGAAGATTTGTGGTAGTAAGAAGAAGACAAAAAAGATAGCATCAAATACTAACGTACATAATCTAATCCGCGTTCGGAACTTTCGCCGCAGGACTTTTCGCCGCCGGAGTTTTCGCCGCCGGACTTTTCGCCGCCGGACTTTTCGCCGCAAGGAATTTTCGCCGCTAGGAATTTTCGCCGCCGCAAAAGAATTTTTAAAAAATAAAAAAATAGGTTGACGATTGGTTAGGTTAAGTCGTAATATTTTCGTTAGTTTTAACGTTTTATTTGATGGATTCATTTAAAAAATGTCTCCTAAAGATCCTAGCGTAGTTTACGTTCTATTATGTACTTTTGAAACATATCCATATTCTTTTGCCTCCATTTTCTAATATTTCTTGATGAAGTTGCAATTGATGGCATTAGATAACAACCTGCATCATCTAGGCTTGCAGAAGCATCGGCAATTAGTGATCTTGCAGATAATTGGGAGTTAGTAGCAGTCGTTTTCATACTTGCTATTGTGGCGTACACTTTAGGCTTTGATGGGTTTGCAGAATGACTATGCTCACCAAATGTTTTGCAAATTACTATTTTAGCGTCACTTTCTAAAATTTTATGCACTCTTGCCTTGCAGTTTTTTATTTCACACTTCCAATACGATTTTATAAAACTTTGACAGTATCTGTTATTGCATGTGCAGTATCACTTTAAACCATCAAAAATGGTTTTTACAAACCTAAGGGTTCAAAACCTTTGAAGTACATGAAATCACTTATTTAAGAGAATGAATAAATGAAAATTTCCAAGTAATCGAAACCGGACGTATTAGAGAGTTCAGAAAATTTGGTAGGCTTATATTTATATATCTATACAAATTATATATTTTGCGGCGAAAATTCTTTGCAGCGAAAATTCCTTGCGGCGAAAATTCCTACGGCGAAAAGTCCTGCGGCGAAAAGTCCGGCGGCGAAAAGTCCGGCGGCGAAAATACCTAGATTGAATCTAATCTACACCATTCGTCCTATTTTAAAATTTATTAAGTTGAAAAACCATCGTTTTATCGGAGCACTGTTTCATCGAAGCATTACACCAGTACACATTTGAAAACTTGTCGATCGATTTTTACAAACTAGTTGGTGATTCTATATAACTTGAGTGCGCTGATCTCAAAAATATAGTTAGGTTTTCCCTATCACGTATGGTTTTCTTACTACAGGGTGTGTCATAAATCCCCCATTTATCCCAAAATGTGAACCATCTTATCGAGACCAACATTGGATTGCACATGCTAAACCATAAATTTTGTTGTTATAGACTACAGTAACGCTTACATAATAATGTAGGGTAAATATATAACAACCAGTCCCGTTCCCAGCAAAATACTCTCTCCCCTCCCATCAATGGGTGGTTAACATTTGGGGACAGATGAGCTATTAAAACACCCCTTGTAGCACGAAATCTTTAGGTGATAGAGTAAAACCTAATTAAAGCAGAATTAAATAGCTCCTGCTCTTCGACAAGCATATTGCTTGTTTATGAAAGAATAAAAAAATAACTGAAAGAAACAAAATATATTTACCTTCTTTACTTGCAAACATTTCAGGACTTATTCCAAAGACTTAAGACTACGAAGGTAGATCTGACTAATGACGACTAAACCGGTGCTTCTTTGATGTTTTCTTATGCCGTGCGTTAGGCTGATCTCGTTGCAGACACCAGCAGTAATCCGCCATCATATTTGTATGCCACCTTCCTTGATATCTTCTTTCCATGGTTTTGATGTCCTGGTGAAATCGTTCCCCTTGCTCCTCACTGACATCTCCGAGATTTTCGGGAAAACGGTCAAGATGCGAAATAAGAAATGAACTTTCAGGCTCATGTTGTGCAGCCTAAGGCGCAAAACTTTTTAAGCATATTTTCCACCAGTCTTTCATAATTTTGGCTTTTGTAGTTTCCCAAGAAGTTTTCAACAACGTCTTTGAAACCAAGGCATGCTTCTTTTTCTTTATTGGTCATTGTGTTCAGGAAATGATCGTCTGTCAATAACTTCCTAATCTGAGGACCTATAAAAACACCTTCCTTTATTTTCTCGTAGCTAATCTTTGGATATTTTGAACAAATGTACTTGAAACACTCACCTTCTCTATTCATTGTTTTGACATACTGCTTCATCAAACCTAACTTAATGTGCAAGGGTGGTAGGAGGATTTTATTTGGTTCAACTAGATGTTCATGTAAAATGTTCTTTGATCCTGGGGTAAGATTCTCTCTAGGAGGCCAAGTTTTCCTCTTCCAGTGCTGGTCACGTGCTCGACTATCCCATTCGCAGATGAAACATGGCATCTTAGTGTATCCTGATTGCTGCCCAAGTAACATGCAAAGGACTTTGAGATCCCCACACAATATCCATCTGTGATTTTGATACTGAATTTTTTCCAGAAGCAGTTTCATGTTATCATAGGTCTCTTTTAAATGAGTAGAATGGGCCACTGGGATTGATGCATATTTGTTACCGTTGTGCAGTAACACTCCTTTTAGACTGGTTTTAGAGGAATCTATAAACAACCTCCAGTCACTGGTTTGGTATTCGATGCCTAGCTTGCACACTAATCCTGTGATGTCCTCGCAAAATACCAAGGGACCATCTTCCTCGAAAAAAGGCACGAAGTCTTTCTCACGATTTCTGTACCAAGCGAAGTATGTGTCGGATGCCGATAAATTGTTCTCCTGCAATTTAGACCCCAAAAGTTCTGCAGAGTCCTTAGGCAGATTCAAATCCCTGACTAAGTCATTTAGTTCGGCTTGGGTTAATGGTTTAGGAGGATCTCGGTCAGCTGTTGGCTGTTCATAAACATCATCATTGTCTGGATTTGGAGCTGAATCAGAATCTGAATTGTATTGATCCAGACTCTCGGTTGGGCGGGGAATAGGAACTTCTGGACCATGGGGTATCGGCCTTATTGCAGATGGAAGACTTGGGTATTGAAGGCTCTCTTTATTCTTTGCATTATAACCTTTAACATTGCAAGAACAGAAGTAGCAGTCGTCGGTATGGTTTCTAGGCTCGCGCCATACCATAGGGATCCCAAATGGCAAACTTTTCTTTTTACCTTTGCTCCAATTCCTTAGTGCCGCAACACACGTAAGACAAACCTTGTGTGGAGCCCAACTTTTGTCTTGATCTCCTACCTAAATTCCAAAATAAGCATGATAAGCTCTCTTAATGAAGGTCGTTACATTTGCCCTTTGTTTTACAACAACACACCGACCACAAATATAACAAAATATGTCTGGACTATGGGTACATCTTCTAGAAGCTATTATTAAAATTTAAAGACGTAATGTTAGAATTATCTATCTGAAAAATATGAAAAAACGAAATTAATTAAAGTAAAAAAGGTAAAAAATTACAAAACGCCCCAAAATTGTTTGCTAATAACTTAAAACTGTGGGTGATAGAAAAAAACTGGTATCATTTTTTTAATTCAGCGCAGCGAACTGCTTCAGAATCACAACTCAAATAAAGAAATCGATTTTCATGCAGACCGGTGAATTATTTGTCTCTGCATTTGCTCGAAGTCCAACTATGGCTCAGAACTTTACTTGCAAAACATTTCTATCTTATATATTTCTTAAACATGTTAACCTACGACCTGCTGCGGAAGACTACAGTGAGTCCTCTATTTCATGGAAACCATCGTTTATATCGAAATCGTGTAAATCGAATCACATTTTCCTATAGAAATAATGTATTATAGCTCCAAAGACTGCTTAAATTGGAACCTCATCCTTCTTGGGGCTCCTCCTGGGTGAAGCTGAGGTTGATGGTGAGGTTAAAGGTGGGCTTTCGGGTGTTGCAAGAGTGCTTTCAGCCGAAGAACGCCTACACATATTTACATATACGCGAGCGCAAATAGTTCCGCCAGCCAATTGGTCGTTTTTTAAAACGCGTAAAGACGGATCATGGTCACGTATACCGAATAACGTTCCCTATTTTGTCGATCGTGTATAAGCGAATCCGCGTAAATCGAGTTCACGTATAAAGAGGACTTATTGTATTCCAAAAATTAACGATATTATAAGAAAAAAATTTACGCTATTGTGCAATTAAACCTTCTACCCTTAAATTTAAATCAATTATTCCTGGTTGCACTCTCATTATGTAATTTAAAAAGGTGCTCAAGATCTACATTATTAATTCTATTTAATATCTTAAAAACTTCAATACGTTGGCCTCAGCGGCTTCTCTTTTCGAGTGAATAAAAGTCAAGTTCTGCTGATCTCTGTTCGTAGCTTTTATTACGAAGGTTAAGTATAACCCTGGTCGCTCTTCTCTGAATTCTTTCAAATGTTTCTATATCATTCCCCATATGCGGAGACCAAACTGCAGGCGTACTCTGTGGTCGAACTAAGGACTTATATAGTATGATACCGAACCAAGGACTTATACAGTATATGATATCTTTAGATTTGTACTCGAAATTTCACTATAAAACCAACGCTTTACTAGCTTTCTTACTGCGATTGTACAAATCTAAGTATTTCGTAACTATAACGCCTCACTCTTTCTTCCCCGTTACTGAAATAAGGACTTTACCTGCCGTACAGTAACTAGACTCGCTATTTCTGGAGTCGAAGTGCATTACTTTACATTTAACTTCATCTGCTATTTATCTAACCAATCAACGACTTTATTAAGGGTACTCTGCAATGCCTCTCTATCGAGTCTACTATATGCTTTACCGCCGAGTTTCGCATCGTCCGCGAATTTCGATATTTAAGTAATCAAATTATATCAAGATCATTTATGTAAACAGTGGACAGGATTGGTCCCAACACAGGTTACCTTTCCCCAATCCAACTGTGATCCATTTATTACAACTCTGTTTTCCGTCTGTTAACCAGTTCTCAATCCATTTTAATAATGTACATTTCCCCTTATACCATGCGCCTTAATTTTTCCTGAGTAATTGTTTATAAGGAACCGTGTCGAACGGCTTCGCAAAGTCTAAATACACAACATCCATCGCTCTATGTTGATTGTATATATTTATAATGTGAAAAAATTAAAATAAATTGATTAGATACGAACGTTTTTCACGGAAACTACGTTGACTGTTTCTAATCATATTGTAACTTTCAAGATGATCAACTATTCTATTATCAACTTCTATTACCAACTTCTATTACCAACTATTATCAACTATTATCAACTATCCTATTATATCACGTATTACTGATTCCAAAAGTTTACCCACAATCGAAATTAAACCAATCTGCCTGTAATTGTCTGCGAGTTTTTTATCTTCCTTTTTAACCCTCTATCGCACAACTTTTTTGTAGGGTTAAGTCTAAATGCGTGTATTTGAAATGTTAAATAGATGCAACATGGTACCATAAAGGGTTAAAAATCGAGGTGATATTTGCCAACTTGAAGTCAAACAGCATAATTCCCTTCACTGACATTCTATTAAGAAGTTTAACGAGAAGAGGTATTAATTCGTTTTCCAATTCCTTCAAATGCTTCGGGTAAAACATATCAGGACCTGACAACTTACTAATTTTGAATTTATTCATGCAATGCAAAATTTTCTCTTCATATACAGTTACAGTTTGTCAGTTAACATTAATTTATCACTAATGTTAAAAACTGATCGAATGTTTGACACGTTTTCTGTTGTATACACTTGAACAAAGAAGTCATTTAATACTGTCGCTATTTGTTTCCGATCACTTATTAACTTTTCACTGGCATTTCGCTAATATTGGTTCATTGGTCTTCCTAATTGGATTTTTATTGTTAACATATGATAAAATTTCTTAGGTTTCATGACTTTACAAGAACTAACTTGTATTGACATTTTGCTTTTTTATAACTTCGCTTTTGACAAGCCTTCTTAGCACAACATACTGATTGAAATTTGGCTGAGAGTTTTCACAATTGTATCTTTTACAGACGCTATTCTAATTTCTAATAAGTCGTGTTATTTCATAACTTAACCAGGGGTGGCTTATTATTAATTAAAGTATATTTTCTTATTCTTTTTCGGCACGCATTTAGCATCTGCGGTTTGAAACTATTGTTCCTATTAATTACGTTGCCCGTGTCTAAATGATATTCAAATTTATTTGACTACTTTGGCTTTTATAGCTATCGAAATAGGATTGACCAAAATCATAAGTTTACAAAAATACCACAGCCATCAAAATTTTGAACTTCACATCCAAAGCCAGTGAGACCAAATTTGTGAAGCTGCTCTTAAAATCTACAATTATTGTTGTTGTTGTTTAGCCGATCAGCCCATCCTGATCGAGCAAGCCGGCGGCACGCAGGTAACCGATCGCCCTCTCCAGAGTGGACCAGAGGTTCAGCGCACTAGTGACGTTGTGTTGTGTTCTATGTTGTGCTAGAGCGGTACAGTCTGCCTTAATGTGTTCAATTTTTTGTGGTGTGTCCTGGCAAAGGTGGCAGGTGTCGTCTGTAGAGTTGTCTAGTCTGTGTTTATATGTTTGTAAGTTGGGGTGATGTCCACATCGGAATCGTGCTAAGTTAACTCGATCCGATCTGCTCAGGCTGATCTCTGACCTGTTAATGGGTGGCGGCTTCGCACCTAGGACCGCATTCGAACAGAGTCGTGTCAGTGCTTTCTGAGTTAGGTGTGTGTGTGTATGTGTTTTCTGTACTGTGTGATGTCTGTGGGGCGTGGTATGGAATGGAGTATTTGGTTATAATGTCTCTCTGGTGTTACCTTAATGGTGCGAGGTGTCGGTGCATGATTGTACATGTAGTGGCAAGGGTGTTGTGGGTTAGTTGTCGCTGCTGCCATGAATTGTGTTCCCCTCATGTCTAAATGTTCCATAACTTTCAGTATTTTTGTTTCTGTGTGCAGGTGTTCTATTGGTATTGTTTGAGTACATCCTGTAATGATACGAAGTGCGTTGTTTTGTATTGTCTGTAAGGTGTTTATGTGTGTGTTTGAGATAATGGGTGCCCAGCATGGGCTAGCATAGTCCATAACTGAGTGAATATATTGTTTGTATATGAGTGATGTTGTTTCCTGCTGGTGTCCAAAGTCTGTGCCTGTTAGTACCCTAAGCGTGTTTTCTTGACGTACATTTGTTTTTAATGTCCTGAATGTGGTTTGCAAAAGATAATGATGTGTTGTATGTGACCCCAAGTATTTTGGTCCTGTGAGTGTGCAGAATGTCGCTGTTGTTTATTGTAAGCTGTGGAGTTATCTGGTGTTCTTTTGTGTTGCTTGTTAGCAAGGTGATGGTTGATTTTGTGGGCGCTACTTTGAGTCTATTATGTGTGAGCCAGTCTTGGATACTGTTTATGTATGTTTGTACGTTAATTGTAGCGGTGTCGATGTTGTTGTGGGTGGATGTTAGAGTGATGTCATCTGCATATGACGACAAGGTAAGCTCGTTATCGATGAGTGTTGGAATGTCATGCATGTATAAGTTGAAGAGTGTTGGTGAGAGAACAGAGCCTTGAGGGACCCCGTTCGGGAAAAGCTTGTTTTCGGATGACTTGCCATTAAATGTGACATGTGAGTATCTTCCTGAGAGATAGTTCATCAGCCACCTTTTGGTGTTATTGTGCATGTTTGTGTTGAGTATTTTGTTTGAGAGGGAAGCGAGGGATAGCATCAAATGCTTTACTAATGTATATTGTTGCTACTAGTGTACGTTGAGCTGGTCGTTTGGGGTTGATGCCATCCATGATATGCTGCGTGAGGTTAGTGAGTAATGTCTTGTTTGAGTGGTGAGGTCTGAATCCATGTTGAGTAGGCGATAGTGGTATGTGTGGGTTGGTGATTTGTAAGATTAGTCTTTCTGTTACTTTGGAAGGTGTGGATAGTAAAATAATGGGTCTATAGGAAGCTGGTTCTGTTGGATTTTTGTTTGGTTTGAGTAGTGTTATAATTCTACCTTGTTTCCATATGTCAGGAATAATACAGTGTTGGTATGGATATGTGCTGATGTTTGTGAGAGCTAGTATTCCCTGTGGGCCTAAGTGTTTAAGGTGTTTGTTAGATATGTTGTCTTGTCCAGTAGCCTTCGAATTCTTAATGTTTATGATGACGTTGGTGGTCTGGTCTGTATTGAAGTGTGTAATGGTCGTGTCGAGTCTGTAGGTTTTCTTGTGTCTGGCTGTTTGTCTGTCTGCGTGTTTCTTGTTGTTGTCTCTGTTTAAGTGGCTTATCTTTGCATAGTGATTAACTAGAATGTTAGCTTGTCGTGTATATGTTGGGATATTACTTTGGCTGCAACAGATAGCCGCGTGTGAGGTGTGAATGCCACTGTTAGAGTGGGTAATGCTAGTAGCATGACCGCAAAATGGGAGAGTGCAAGAACATTGCAATGTTGATATTGATCAATGCTGCAAGAGGTTATGCAACAAAATGTGGAGGGGTTATGCAATGAAGGGGAGGGGTTATGCAACAAATCAATGCTGCAATGGAGGGGGGAGCTTTGGGGGGAGAAGGGAGGATGACCTGCCCCAAAGGGGTATCCTTAACCTAAGAGAGGGAGAGAAAGGAGAAGGAGGATGGGTGTTCGCCTGGCTCCAGCCAGACGCAAAATGAGAGTTCATCCGAGCGCCCGCTGGCTTATAAAGTGTACATCCACCAGTTGGCTTAGAAGGCTTAATCTGGCGTAAATGGTTTGTTCAGGTGTACAATATTAGGGTTGAGTTGCCAGATTGCGCTATTTATTTAATTAAAGCATATATTCTTGACTGTTGGCATAGAAATCCGTCAGTTGACTTAGAAGAGCTAGAAGGCAGGTGTATGTGTATATATTAATTATCTTTTCAGCTGCCAGAATGCGCTATTCAGATATTCTTGAGAGTTGGCTTAGAAATCCGTCAGTCGGTTTAGAAGGCGCAACCAGCCATTTGGTATACACATAATTAAATAATAATATCGTTTATATATACAACCAAAAGAATGAAATAAAACGCCATTACATCATTCTGTTTATTTAGACGAATTATAGGAATCAATTTCATGAAATATATAGAAAATAAATATAGTCTTATACAAACGAGGAATATATATATAATAAAAAAAAATAAAAAATAATAAAAGAAATATAAAACGATGGAGTATAACCATCAATATAGCAGTACAGGAGAAATATATATATATATATATATATATATATATATATATACACAATTATATTAAATAATTAAATATATTGAAAATAAATGTATGATATATCACAATATATTTAGACGAATTATAGGAATTAATTTCATGAAATATATAGAAAATAAATATACAATCTTATACAAACGATGAATACATGCAATAAAAAATAATAATAGCATAAAGAATACGAACGAGGACTATATATACAGTGTATAATGAAAATAAAATAAAAAATAATATAAGAAATACAAAACATGGAGTATAGCCATCAATATAGCAGTACAGGAGAAATATATACACACAATTATATTAAACAATTAAATATATTGAAAATAAATGTACATCACAAGACATTTAATTTGTTCTACTGCGCTTAATTAAAACACTAAACTCGCATGTAATCGAGTTTACAGCCACATCATTATTGCTTTGCACTACGCAGTAAATATGATTTAACATTATTTCACCGCTCAAGTTATAGGGATACCTATACTCGATGTAAATGGCCTTCATATCGTTCAACACTATTTTCGTGCCTACTTTACATTCGGTTGGGAAGTTATCTTTAAACACGGCTAGAATACATTCAAAAGCACGCACAAAGAGGTCATCGTTAGCCACAACATCATTATTAAATACAAGTTTATAAACACTCCTTTCCAATCGATGGTTTATTCTTACCGACCCGAGCTTTTCAATCGTGAACTCTTCTTCACACTGCATAGCGGCAGTTGAAATAATCTTCTAAGTCGTTACAACAGCTGCTCATTATATAAAGAAATAGTTCTTCAGGGTGAACGGTGTACGTGAGCTCAGCCCTGTACCGCTCAAGTGGTTTGTACTAAAGTTCATGATATTTCAGAGTCTAAACCTTTTAAATAAGCATCCAGCTCTAGACCATTCTCGCCTTGTTCATTCCCACGCTCGGTAAACCCATCAAGCAGAGCGGTGTATGCGTATTCAAGAACCGTATCAAAATAAAGCATATCCATAATACACGCGTCTAATATAGGCTTCAACTTGCGGAAACCGACGATTTGAAACATTCTGTCGAGGATGAAACGGTTTCTTGTAGGGACAAGAACGTTATTATCAGAAGCATTCTTCCACATCAGTTGTATATCAATGCATGGCTGATAGTTATTTATACACAACGCATATAAATAACGTCCATCTGTTTCCGTCCGTGCATCATATACTCATGCTCCCACAGGAGTTTGTGAGTGAACTGGGAGCCTATAAGTTGATCGTAGGTGCGGGTCCCCGGAAGACTGTCGGCAGGAGATCTACCGTGGATATCTCCTACGATTTCACACTCAGGCTTAGACCATCAACCCAGAAAACACGACCATTGTCCTTAATGGGTACTTCCCCCGTGTTGCAGGCATGCTTTATGTATACACCTGTCTGCTGCTATATGTGTATGAGCCAGTAAATAGCCTTGTGCCCATTACTGTGGGGAGTGTTTCTGTGAATAACGGCTAAGGTGTCTTTAGGCATGAAGTTATTCTTGATTACCGTAAAACATAATGAGGCGATCGTGGTTGCGACTTGCAACGGATCTCATTTGAAACGGCCTATGTACATTAGTGTGGCCCACTTTTCAATTTTTTTTGAAAAGTATAGGTTATCGTAGTTTTTCCCATTATTTGGCACTATACTAGCACATTGGTACCATTTTTACAAAAATTGATCAATATTTAGGGGTCTCGCATCGACCTTGAAATTACGAGTTTTTTTTTTAAATGCGTACTTTTTAACTTTTTACTGAATCAAGATAAATCATTAAGTAGGGATGTTTTCTGAATCCTCTTGATGAGAGAAGTCGTTTGGTGTGCCTTCCAATGTCATACGACTAACGGTTTAAAAGTTGTGCCTGTATACAGGTAATACCAATGTGCTAGTATAGTGCCAAATAATGGGAAAAACCACGATCACCTATACTTTTCAAAAAAATCAGCAAATAGCAGACAAATAAGGAAGAAAGAAACAATAACTTAAACAATCACTTTTGCATTGTATTGACCACTATCACACGTCACTGGCTGCAACGTTGTCCCTCTGTGCTATGTCATCGTGGCGAGTGATGACTTCTTGAAGTCGCCGAGCTCTTTCCGGTTCTTTTCCACCACTTGCAGAAGATCCTGCAGCTGTGCCTCGTCCTTTGTGACCGTGTTCGCATAGTCTTGTATCAGTTGGACTCCTCTTTCAGCGACGTCATTGGTGACCTGGAGATTAGAGATCACATCCTTCAGACGACAAAAGTCCTCGTTCTCGTCCCACTTATCAGTTGGCAGGGTGAGCCACGAAGACCCATACATCTTCAGACCTGCAAATAAGAACCAGGAGGACTCGTCGATCAGGTCGGGGAGTAGCGTCATCTCGTCGACTGAGACGTTCTCGTATGTGAAGTCTTTGGGTACAGGGAGGTGGGACAGCTTCTCTGCCATCTGTTGCTTCACAGTGCCATCCACCTTGTTGCTGCATAGAGCGAAGATGACGGTCTGAGGCCTCAGATACCAGAAGTGCCGCCTCATCACTGCCAGTGACGCTTCTGCCACCTCGCGGTCCACTGCCCTATACCTCAGAAAACGCTGGTATAGTACCAGGTCATTCAACGGCGCATCAGCTGCTACAGGGGCCGCCAACCAAGCTGGTACGTACAGAAGAGCGATGAACACCACGATCCTGTGCAGTTTGTCGACCAGCTCGGCGTCGAGCTCCAGCTGCCTACTGAACATCAGCAGTTTTGTGTAGTAGATGACCTGAAACAGAATAGGCACCATTGTAAGTAAGACAGGTTTATTGTTACCAATTACTTTGTTTGCGTTATAATGAAATGTTTATCTTTGAATAACATTTAAACTTATCTCTAGATTATTTTTGTTTGAAAATACTAACTTTAGCCATCCATCTTGCGTGGTGGTAGGCTCCTGGGCGCATGAGGTGAATGCCACGGCGTGGTTGTGTCCCGAGTACCAGGAGCGTGATCTCTGCCACTTCCCGGTAATCGTCTCTGACGAAACCAGAAGCTGTGCTCAGGAAGCTGACCGCCGCGTCCCGGAGTTCTATTAGCCACGTACTCTCCGCCAGATTCTCGACCTGCAGCTTGCAGTAGGTCGAGAGATCGAGCTCGTCCCATCTTCAAAAATAATAAACAAGAAAATTGTGTGAGAAAACTCTGAAGTTCCGGTTTGGCTTGCTGTTTTATAAACTAGTGGAATATCATGTGTGTCCTAACTTTACCTTGCACAAAAAATGAACTAACCTTCTCTTCAACTGCTGAAACAAAGGATCAGTTGGTGCCGTAGTCCTTCCGAGCAGGGTGACGGCTACTGCCCCCACGATAAGCTCTAGGACGTGATGACGGCATCCCAGCTGGAGTAGCGGTCGCCCGAGCATGTTTTCCAGCCGGACAACTGCACCCTGCACCCTCCCCGTGTTGGTGGAAGTGGTGTCGAAGCAGAGTCCGATGACGCTCTCCTCACATCCCCAATCTTCGAGAGCATGTATGGTTGCCCGCGCCTGCGACAGTCCGGTGCCGTCAGCAACAGCTGGGACTGACAGCAACTTTCCTTCTGTGCAATGAGGAGCCCCGGAGATGAGAATTGCTTGGCGGTGCTCCGCCGTTCCAAGGAAGTTCTGAAACACATGCCATATATTTCAATTTCATGGTTGTAAAGTAACCTATTTTTGTTCACATTCAGTTCTCTTTTTAATTGACATTATGCTTCATGAATCTCATTACTAAATTGATAGCTATGAAAACTTAATCAACTGACCTTGACCATTTTGCCATCCCAGTGGACAACAGTGTGCCTCGGTGGCGTGAAGGAGTCCTTCACAGCCGTCGCCACTTCACGGCGATGTGACACTCTTCCCCGGCGAGCCGTTTCTTTCGAGATGCTGAACTGATTGAGGTCTGCTGGTGGATCCGCCGAACGTGTGATAGCAGCCACAATGCTTACTACCTATGTAGAGAATGGAAAGTGGAAAGGAAACTGTCAAGAATACATGTGGGTTACGGGACACTTTAAAACTGACGCTATCGATGAATACTATACACAATACGCACCTGATTATTGGACATGCGGAAACGATCAGCCACTTCCATGACAGCAGGTGCATTAAGGATGCGGCGAGGAAGATTGACAGACACACTTGGCTCTTTCGGCAGGGGGAACGCTAGTTCTGTCTCCGACTCTCCTGACATGCCAGTATCATCATTCTCCATGGCCTCATCTCCGGTTTCGTATGCACACTTTGAGGTTTGCGGCTCCTGGCGAGGACGTTTTCTTCCTTCCTGTAGCTTTCTTTTTACAGCGAAAACTTTATCGTTCCCGCTCATCGTTGCCACCCGAGGACCACGTTGATCGAGGTAGAAGTCAATGTCTTCTTTCTTGTCCTTGTCGGACAGCAGTCGATTCTTCTTTATATCTTCGACAGCGTCAGATGCTCCGATATCCCACAGCTTGTCCACACTGTCCGAAAACTTCTGCCGTTTTCCTCCGGCGTCAGTTTCTCGTTTTCTGCTCTTTTGGAGTAAGTGCCACTCTTTCCACAATGCCTCTAGCTTCCGTTCGCAGTTGAGCTTTGTGATTGTTTTAATGCGGGCCATGTTCCAAAACTTTAAGACGTTGTTTACGGTTTCTTTGAATGCGTCTTTCCTGTTAGCAGTGTACTGGATAACACTGAAGAAGTATTGCAAAACCTGCCGTGTTGTTGGCAATTTGCTACCACTGATGGAGGACGACGGTTGGCCAACTAAAAAAATTTCCGAGGCCGATCTTAGAGAAGGTAGCGATGTTATTTTCGCCTTTCCTTTTGATGACTCTCTATTTGTAGCTTCAAGAGTTCTTCCAGTTATGGTTGCCATCGATTTGTCCATGACAAAGGATGAGGAACTCAGACAGAATTTCAAAATGTTATGATCTGCAAAAAAAGAAATAGGTTAGGTACCTGGCACAGGCATAGTGCATTTTCTAATTACCTATATACATTATACATTCCGCCCGGGTATGGTGACTCATTTTTTTGAAAAGTATAGGTGATCGTGGTTTTTCCCATTATTTGGCACTATACTAGCACATTGGTATTACCTGTATACAGGCACAACCTTTAAACCGTTAGTCGTATGACATTGGCAGGCACACCAAACGACTTCTCTCATTAAGAGGATTCAGAAAACATCCCTACTTAATGATTTATCTTGATTCAGTAAAAAGTTAAAAAGTACGCATTTAAAAAAAAAACTAGTAATTTCAAGGTCGATGCGAGACCCATAAATATTGATCAATTTTTGTAAAAATGGTACCAATGTGCTAGTATAGTGCCAAATAATGGGAAAAACCACGATCACCTATACTTTTCAAAAAAAATTGAAAAGTGGGCCACCCTAATGTACATCCTTCTAAAGGCCTGGAAACATACTCGAAGCACGCGCACATTATTCACACAATAATTATTCAGTATATTCAGTATATAACGATAGTTACCACTACATCCTATTCATAATAGATGTATTCTCTAGATATGTGTGGATAATTCCTTTGAAAAATAAATCGCCTGAAAGAGTTGCTAAAGCCACCAAAACGTTGATGTTGAAAGAAAACAGGGTTCCTGGCTATTTTTGTACAGATATGGGAAAAGAATTTATAGGCCGAGCTTTTCAGAACATGTTGACAGAGTTTAATATCAGCTACTACACTACCAATTCTGTACATAAGGAATCTTTAGCGGAAAGAGTTCAACGTACCATAAAGGAACGCATGCATCGCTATTTTACACATAAAAACACATACAGATTTCTAGACATTCTTGAATCATTGGCCTCATCCTACAACCGCTCATACCATCGTACGATTGGGACAACACCTAACGAAGTTTTAGAAAGAGGTACGCGCCCAGAGGTGAGAAGAGATGGAACACCACCACCACACTCTGCGCGTTTCAAAATCAACGATATATAAGGCTGTGGCGTTTGGGAAATAAATTCGCGAAAGGGATTTGAGCAAGGATGGACACGTGAGATTTTTAAAGTTAGGGCTATGAAATCAAAAGACGAGATAATATATTACATAGAAGATTTGGATGGGGGAGAAATCGCAAGAGGCTTTTACCGCGAGGAGTTGCAGAAAATGACATTTAATTTAGGAAAAAATGTGTTTAAAATTGAGAAAATTTTAGTAAGCAAAGGTTCAGAAAAAAGAAAAATGTACCTGGTGAAATGGCTAGGATACCCAGAAAGCTTCAACACCTATATAAAAGCTGCTGCAATAATGAAGCGTAATAGTATGCAACATGGCGCCTCACCATTTCTACGTCACACTCCCGTCCTCCTCATCCCTGTCTGTACACCCTAACAACACACTAGCCAAATTTGTAACAGAACTCTACGGACCCATTGAATTGGGTCGTGATACGTATGAGGTGGGTATATGCGAAATTCAGCTGAATACCCTTTTTTTAAGTATTGATTATAAAGAACCTGTTTTTACGATTCTTAGAGACTGTAATGAGTGTGAAAAAGCCGGGGTAACTCGGGATAAAACCATGCGTACCGCCCTGACTGGGGATGCACGGTATTACAGCAGAAGTAACAATAGGACTGGGTCACTATGGTGCGGTCGAAGATGTTGTGAGAGACGTAAACGTAAGTTTAAAAAGCTCAAATCTTACGGGCGATTTAGTATACAAAATCGTAAACAATGATCACCATGCATGTACTGTGGCCCTAATATCGCAGGCTAACCGAAATATTAAAGACCAAAGAGTGTTCAAAATTATGACCGATGGACGATATCGATCAGTCGTCCAAAGAGATACATTTCACGAGGGACAACACGACTTGTCCAGCCTAATGTATCAGTTGAAGCTGCAGAAAATGGTTGAGGGCTCTCAAAATGTCAGGTAATGCTATAAAAATTTTAGTTTCTCTGCATAAAACATATCCTAGTAATCATAAAACATATCCTTGTAATCATAAAACAACATTAGAAAGTAATGACATCAGTGTAAAAAAAAATATTTAAACAACAAGTTTCATCAAGTCTTGCTTTGATTCGTTCTTGGACATCAGCCGCCGACTTGCTTCTTGGCCTCTGATATAGCCCTCACGTTTCTCATGTGTATACACCCTGCCTGCTGCCTCTGTGACTTGTTTCACACACCTCTCTATTGACTGAGCATGACAGGGCCACTGTGGAACTTGCATAGGCTTGTCAAAGAACTTCTTTACTTCCGCTGTAGTCAGTTTACATGTCAAATGAGGTTCAAATACCCCGTCAGACCAGTCTGTCAGCTCCAACACGGAAGAAGCACTGGGGTTGATGGAAGGTGTCTTCCTGGGACGTACAGAAAGATCTCCAAGTGTGTCATCATCTCCACCCTCATGTCAACAATCTTTTGGACACCAGCTCTCCTCTCCTCACTGTCATCTGAGCACAAGAGTGTCTGGATTATCATTTCGCTGAATGCATACCATGCTGAGCGCTTGATGGTTGGCAAAACAGCATCCACTACAGCCTTCTTTTGCAGCCTAACTAGCCGCAGCTGAAACAAGATGTGGCGTGGGCCTTCCACCCAAGAGTGTTTTACTTTGATGTTGAACCAACAGGGGTAGTACACACCAACAATGCATTCCACTATCAGTCTTAAGTTGTTGAGGGTTTTGCCTTTAAGGCCATGTTTTGAAACCCATATGCGACAAAGCCTGTTTGCTGTTGTCAACCACCTTGAATGGCTCACTGGACCAATTTCAAGAAGGGCCAGATCTGTGGGAAGTTCTCCTGTCCTTATGGCCTGTGTGATCCTATACCCGTACGCTTGATCAGTAGAGATCCTTTACGACATTGTCACTCAGTGAAGTAAGAGGCTCTCCAATTGAGAGTTTGGTGAATGAAGGATCAATTTCAAGTTCGGTTGCAGTGTCTAGCATCTTGCCAATATTACCTGTCCACTTGTTGTTAGACAGGGTCTTCCCATCCACTGCTGTGATCAAGTGTCGCAGGGGTAACTCGTTAGTGTGGAGGGCACAAACCAACCAGATCAGCTTACGGCAAAGCTTGACCTCTACCCAATGCATGGAACCACCCTCCCAGCCAGTGTTAACATTTGTAGAATCACCTCCAATGGCCTGCAGGCTTTTATCAATGCCCTTCTTCTTCATGAAATCTACAAGATTATCTGCAATAACTTCAGCAGGTTTTTTCTCGTTGAGCCTTTCTCAGGAGTGAAGTGGTAGAGATATCTTCCACCTGGCTCACTGCACACAGAATAATGCTCTTCTTTGATGATGCTGGGGAACTGACGATCTGAATTGTCTGCTTTCAGCATAACTTTAGTTGTATCTTGACGGCCGTCAAAGAAGATGCAGTCAATTTCACCCTTCTTACAAAGATCATCAAATTCCTGATCCAGGGATCTCATAACTTTTTCTTGGGCCTCTTGACTTTATTCTGATCAACTACAAGTCTCTTGTCTTCTTCAGTGATCAAGCCAGCATCCATAAAGGCAGCAGTGGTGATGGCAGCTGTAGCACGCAGGCCAACACCATATCTGATGCTATGCATAGCAACATTAGGTATTTCTAATGTGTTGTACTCTGGCTTTTTATTGGAAGTTGAAGACGTGCTTGGTATTTCTAATGTCACTTCATAACTTCCATCCTTTCCATCTTGAGCATCAGCTATTTTTTCTTCATTTTCATCATCAGAGAAAATTATTTCATTTGATGGCATTGAAACATCCTGCTTACTTGTCTGCTTATATTCAGCAAGCCTTCTTCTTTCGTCTTCTTGCCGCTTCTGCTTTTTGACTTGTCTGTTGTGCTCAGGTTGATCTGGCAAGCCAATCTGATGTGGTCCAATAGAAACAGACTTGTCTCTCTGACCTTTAATGAAAGCAAGTTCCTTCACAGGGATCTTCATCTCCCTAGGGCATGTACAGTTAATGTGAGTTTCGTTTTTGCAACCAGCATCTGCAAGGCAGCCAAATTCAGAGCAGAGAACAATTTTACACTTGCAACTGAGGATGTCAAAAGCTTGTCAAGTTTTGCAATGAAAGCCTCTTGACATGTAGCTTTCCTCTCCCAAGAGTTTGTTTTTGGCCTGCTCCCAGCTCTCTTGGATCTTGTTTAAGATTGTGACTCGTGAATTTACAACGGGGGCTACAAAAGAACTGTTTGCTCGTTCCCCTTTTCAAGCACTTTAGGTTTCTCACATCCTCACCACTTTGTTCTCTTAGCAGTAGCCCATATTTCAGAACGTCTCGCAGAGTTGGGAGTTCAGAGGGCAACAACTCTCTACCAGTTCCAATTAGGTTGCTCATATGTGTGAATGTCCCCAGTCTTGTCCTCCTTTTAGAAGCCATTGTAGGTCAATTCCAACTGGTTAGGATGCTAGCACTGACGGACAAGTAATCTTCAGCACACTGATGAATATGTTTCAACCTGTGAAATAAGCAAAAACAGCAGTGCATTATATATATTATATATACAGCATATATAATTATTAATATAATAATTATTATATAATTCCACAAAAAAGTAAAAAAAGTCACTATTTTTATGTAGCTTCTTACCAAGCAAAACTAAATTATATTAAATTAACAAAAATATCTTTAGAATTCCTAAGTCATGCTGCAACTTTTTAGCACCCCTCATATTTGGAATTTGAAAGTTGAAAATTCGACGCACCCTAATGGCACGGTTCGTCCATCCGTGTAGTTCACAATGTTGTAAATCGGAGCTGTCCCTCTTGACATGCCTCCAACTGAAGTTTCTGTTGAACACAGCGACTTTATTACAATTAACCCTTTAAAAACAATTAGTTCCCCGAGTGCCCCTATAGAACGCTAAACTACGAATAGCCCATTCTCATCGAACGGACTGTGATGACAAATATGCTGTATACCCTGAAACACACTTTCTGCACTCCTTATTCAACCAGTGTGACGTATATTTAAATCAGGTCAACATATTGGCAGGAATGGGTTACTACCACCTACGATCCTATCTGGAAAATGTGCTGAACTTTTCCAAAGAGGGGAAGGATACCTTTTTAAGTGCCGAGGGCTATTATCAAGCTAAAGGTGAAAGTAGTATAAAGGACAAATTTAAAAATTCTAAAAAGAAGATATACGAGTGTTTTGGACGCCTGCATACAGACTTCACATTCCAGGAGAAGTTACTTGTGAATAGGGTCGATATGAAAATAAATCTCACCCGCACGAATCCTGAGTTCTGTTTAAATCTGGATGCCGATCAAAATGAGGGAGCAAAACCCGTTGTGATTCACATTATGGAGACATACCGTGTACGGTGAGTGAAATTAAGTTCACCAAAACAAATAGAAATTGAGAAAAATTTACTACACGCCACAGTAAAATACCCAATTAATAGAGCACAGATCAAACTATACACGGTGCAAGCAGGTTGGCATCGAAACAGATAGAAAACATTGCCCTGGGAAATCTACCTAAAAGGATATTAATTGGAATGCAGGACCATGCTTCGGTGAATGGAAAATATAAAAAGAGTGCCTTTAAATTCGAGAATTTCGGCCTTAAAATTATAACTCTATAGTAAATGGCGTTGCGTTGGGTGGGGCTATGGATATGGATTATTCATCAGACGCTGTGTTCCCGCTTTGCGCGAGAGCATATAGTAATCTGGTCCATACTGCAGGTGATTGTGATGAGCTGTGGATTGGGGTAACAGAAAGAATTCATCGATCAATTTAACCTTTATCCGTTTGACATCACACCTGACTTTTCTGCTAGTGTAAATACACACTTAATTCCACAAGAGAGTGGAAACATCTCAGTCAGATTGGAATTCGCCAAGCCTATAGATGCGCCTATAAGTGTACTAGTATACCTCGAATCACAAGCCCTAATAGAAGTAGACAGATTTAGGAGCGTTGTCACTGACTTTTAAAATGGATGCGAATACACTTTAGAGAGTAATGAATAGTGAACGAATCACACGTTCCAAATTTATCGGTGTCTTTGCGAAGAATGAAACATTGAAATTGCCAACTACGAGAGATTGCTGTAGCATTATTGTGAACACAGATGTTATTGGTAGTGAAGGGATTCATTGGTTTGCAATCTATTTTAAAAATAGGGACCGCATGTACTATTTTGATTCATTCGGCACTCAACCCTGGAGTGACCCTGTTATGTAAAATTTCTCGATCAGATGAATATCCCCGAAGTTGTATGGAATCCCTTCCAGCTACAAGGATATTTTAGTAATACTTGTGGGATGTACTGCCTCTCATTTCTTATGCATATGTCACGTGGTAAGGAATTTTAAAATTTTTAAAAATTATTCGACCCGTGTCACACTCAACGAAACGACAAAATGGTATGCAGACAGATAAAAAGCCGTTTTCCGATGTGCGCACTCGTATAGTATGATGTTTTGTTCGTGTATATATATATTTGTAACCAATAATGTTAGTTTGTGTATTCTGTAGCTTAAGATGGTTATTGTACTATAAACATGATTTCTTTCATTTAATAAATTAATGAAAATATATTGTCTTCCCCGAAAAAAAAGATCGAAACAAAAAAATACATTATTTCGTTAATGTGTCAATCGCTGGGTTGACTGTTCGGTAAATCTTCTACCTCCAGATTCAAGTCCACGACATGCGTTGCTTCAAGACGAAAAGATTGTATAACATGTGCCAAATCCTCATCGGACCTTAAAGGAGAAAGAATAATTAATTAGTTCATACTGAATCTTTTTTAATAAAAAAACAATTATTTAAAACATATGCAGAGTATACATATAGTAAGAGTATTACAATGTGAAGATATCTTCGAACCGCTCAGAGACGTTCCTTTAAGAGAAAAAGCCGAATAACATTTATTATGGAAATTATAAAATTATTAAAACTTGCAATGATTGCTATAAAAAATTGAACGAATTAAAAACAGAACTTTAGCATAATATTAATTGCAACTAATCTATAATTGCTGATAACTACTATTTAAATGAGGCATTTTTAATGTGATTAGATGAAATATACAACCTTCATATATATGAAATAATCCAGAACAGTGCTCTTTCTACTCATGACAGGCACACTAAATAAATAACCAGTTCGCGAATAATTGGCTACAAAAATAAAATTACAGGCACATAATTACTTACATTTCTACGGCAGTCCCTTGCGTCGGATCGTAGGAGCGTCATTGCAAATATCATCAACGGTTTGCGTTGAAAATAATCCATCCGGTCGGCTGCGTTAAAAAGATTAATTGTAGAC